>CM022944.1:19297952-19547098 GCA_012931725.1 Litsea cubeba | reverse complement strand
CGTTCTCCTTGTATCTAGGACACAAGCTCGCAACATATCCTCCAAGGTCTGGTTGGTGCGCTCTGTCTGTCCGTCTGTCTGAGGATGATAGGCTGTGCTGAAGCTCAACTTGGTACCCAAAGCTCGCTGAAGACTATCCCAAAAGTGAGAAGTGAAGCGTGGATCTCGGTCTGAAACAATCGAAGCTGGAACTCCGTGCAAAGAGACGATCTTATCCACATACAGCTTAGCAAGGACGTCGAGTCCTGCTCTCATCGACACTGGCAAGAAGTGAGCTGACTTAGTCAGCCTGTCCACGATCACCCAAATGCCATCACTGCGTCTCCTGGTAGCTGGAAGTCCTGCAATAAAATCCATGGTGATTGTTCCCACTTCCACTGAGGTATCTCGAGCTGATGAAGTAGCCCTGGTGGCTTCTGATGCTCGGCTTTGATCTGCTGACAGGTCAGACATCTGGCCACATAGCCTGCAATCTCTTTCTTCATGTTGTTCCACCAGTAGTAGCTCCTCAGGTTCCTACATTTGGTGCTGCCTGGGTGAATCGAATATCTGCTGTGGTGTGCATCTGCTAAGATCTGGTCCTTCAGCTCCTGGATATCTGGTACACACAGCCTGTCCTGGTAGTAGAGTACTCCACCAATCAGTCTGAACTCTGGCCTCTGGTCAATCTGCTCGATCACTCTGACAAGCTTAGGATCGCTGCGTTGACTGTCCTTGACCTCTCCAAGCAACTGGTTCCCATGCGGACATGGTAGCAAGCATAACTCTGTCGCTGAGCGGCTGAAACTGGACATCCAAGTCACTGAAGACATCGGTCCACACGCCCTCTGCTGCTAGGAAACTGACTAGGGCGGTCTTCCTGCTCAAAGCATCTGCTACGACGTTCGCCTTACCCGGATGGTATTTGATAGGGAAGTCGTAGTCCTTGATGTACTCCATCCAACGCCTCTGACGGTTGTTGAGATCATGCTGAGTGAACAGGTACTGCAAACTGCGATGATCTGAATGGACTTCGAACTTCTCTCCGTAGAGGTAGTGTCGCCACATTTTCAGTGCGAACACGACTGCTGCAAGCTCCAGGTCGTGAGTAGCCTACTTCTTCTCGTGTTCCTTCAGCTGGCGAGATCCATAGGCGATGACCTTACCCTCCTGCATCAAAACCACAACCGAGACCTGGTCCCTGAAGCGTCGGTGAAGACAACGAAAACCGCCTGTACCAGAAGTAAAGATAGATCGGTGCTGACGTCAGTCTCTCCTTCAGCTCTTGAAAGCTGTCCTCGCATGCATCGGTCCATACGAACGGTACGTCCTTCCTTGTCAGCTTGGTCAAAGGGGCTGAAATCGAAGAGAAACTCTTGACAAATCTGCGGTAGTAGCCTGCTAAGCCAAGGAAACTCCGAACTTCTGTAACATTCTTCGGTCTCTCCCAGTTCACTACTGCCTCGATCTTCGCTGGATTCCACTGCTAGGCCGTCTCTGGAGATGATATGTCCGAGGAAGACTACTTGCTCTAACCAGAACTCGCACTTGCTGAGCTTTGCGTACAGCTGGTTGTCGCGTAGCAAACTGTAGAGACGTCCTCAAATGCTGCTCGTGCTCCTCTCTGGACTTGGAGTAGACCAACACATCGTCGATGAACACCACCGTAAAGCTGTCGAGGTACGGGGCGAAGATCTTGTCATCAGGGCCATGAACACTGCCGGCGCATTCGTCAACCCCGAACGGCATTACAAGGAACTCATAGTGCCCGTAACGAGTACGAAATGCTGTCTTCTGCACATCCTGCTCTCTGACTCGCAGCTGATGATATCCCGATCTCAGGTCCACCTTCGAAAAGTACTGTGCTCCCTGAAGCTGGTCGAAGAGCTCGTCGATCCGGGAAGAGGATACTTGTTTCTTCACTGTTGCCTGGTTCTCAGCTGCCTGTAGTCGATGCACATCCTCATCGATCCATCCTTCTTCTTCACGAAGAGCACAGGTGCTCCCAAGGGTGAACATGCTCGGTCTGATGAAGCCCTTGCTCTATCAACTCTTGCAACTGGGTCTTCAATCTCTCGCAGCTCTGCTGGAGCCATGCGATAAGGAGCTCTGGAAATCGGTGCGGTGCCTGGCACAAGCTCGATTGGTGAAGTCGATCTCTCTGACTGGAGGCAATCCCGGGATCTCGTCGGGGAAATACACTCTGGGAACTCACAGAACAACTGGTATCTCCTCGACTCCCTTGGACTTCTTGTCCTCTGCGATGAATGCGATGTAGCCCTCGCAACCTATCTCACTAGCCTCTCTGCCTTCAGTGCTGAATTCAACCTAGTGCTGGGTTGGTCTCTCTCACCCACAAACTCGATCGTGGCATCTGAACCGTCGATAGTGAGTCTGACTATCTTCTCGAAGCAGTCCATCACCGCTCGATATCTGGCCAACCAATCCATCCCCAAGATAACGTCGAAGTCATGCATGGGTAACACGATCAAATCTGCAAACATAATGTACTCCCCGATCTGCACTCGGCATCTGGGGTGGTAAGTTTGACACACTACCCTCTTGCCCACGGGCGTAGACACAACTAGCGTGTATGGTAACTCCTCTCCTACCCCACCAAGAACTAATGAAAAAGCAGAAGACACATAGGAATGTGTCGCACCAGGATCAAACAATACTCTAGCAATCTGATCACAAATAGAAAGAGTACCTTCGACGACGTTCCCTGCAGCTTCGGCCTCCTCATGTTGTGAGTGCAAATGCCTGACCTACAGCCTGAGGTCTCTGCTGCTGTCGCTGCTGTCCATGGGGCCTCTGGTATCGTCCCCTCTGGTAGTGCTGTCCCCTGGGCTGCTGGGGTCCACGTGCCTGCTGCGGGGCACGGTACTGCTGCTGAGGTGGCTGGGGTGCTGGTGCAATCTGCTGAACAAGTGGAGCTGGAGCTGGTGCTCTCGGTCGTGCTGGAAGCTGAAGCATCGGGGCCTGAGGCTGTCCTCCTCTGAATGGGCAAAATCTGGAGATGTGTCCTGTCTCCCCACAGTCATAGCATACTCTGGGCCCACGCTGCTGCTGCTGATGAGGCTGCCGCTGATACTGATGCTGCCTGGCCTGGCCTGCTGGCCTCTGTCTCTGAAATGGCTGCTGCTGTATGGGCAAGGGCTGTGGTCTGACCAAGGCGGCTCTAACTCGCCTCTGCTGCTGACTGGCCTCTATCCGCTGCAGACGCTCCTCTGCCCAGTAAGCTCTCCTCAAAGCCTCCTCATATGTGGGCAGCTCGATGCAGGACATGCTCAACTGAATATCATCTCTCAGCCCATCGACGAAACCGACGGATCCTCTCGGACTCAGGTGTGATCAGAGCCTCTGCAAAACGAGAAAGCTGGGTGAAGCGAACCTCATACTGGTAGACAGTCATGCTGCCTTGCACCAGCGCCTGAAATTCCCGCAGCTTGCGGTCTCCTGACGTGAGATGGTATGAACTTCCGAAGGAAGTCCGCCCTGAATGCAGTCCAAGCGATCTCGTCTCCTATCGCCTCGAAATGACGCTGAATCGTCCTCCACCAGTCCTCCGCGACTCCCCGAAACATATAAGTGGCTAACTGCACTCTCTGCTGACCGGTGCACTCGAAGACCTTGAAGATCTTCTCCATCCGCACAATCCACTCGTCGGCCACCAGCGGGTCATCGGCGCCAGTGAACTCAGGGGGTCCTCTTTTGAGGAACCTCTCAAATATGACGTTCGGGTCTACCTCCCGAACGGATGCCGCTGCTGTGCCTGGCTGAGCCACTCTGTCCATGATGTCCAAGACTTGCGTCTGGAATTGAGCAAAATCCTCGGCCTGCTGCTGCTGCGCCGACGCCTAGGCCTCCTGGGAAACGAGGAAGGCCTGCAAGAACCTCTGGAAACGCTGCTCGAAGTCTGGCGAACTGCCGACTGCTGGTATCATATGTGATGGAGAACCCTCTCTAGACATCTGTCAAGAGAAAGAAATGAGGTTAGTTTAAGTCCAACACTTAGGACTACACTGATTCTACCCGATCCATCGACTCTACACGTACCCCCACACTGAGATCCTCACTACGTCCTAAAGTTTCTAGTGTATTTTATTTCCTAAAGACTTGCCCGCTCTGATACCATAAAATTGTAACGCCCCAATTCCGGATACCGAGAAAATCGTCAAAGTACCGAAATTGGCGCGCTACTTCCCGGAAAATCCGAGAACTTCCAAGATCGTAGGTCCGCAGTGAGGTCCAATTTAAAACTTTTTCATCAACATAGTAACAATGGTTAATTGCGGAAGCATGATAGTATAGCGGAAGCCATACAAAAATAGCGGAAGCATAAGGTATCATCGTATATATGTCAAATGTAGATGGGCTGATGTCCAGCCTAAATGTATAGAGATAACAAATCAAAGTTTAATTACATATTTTTCATTACTACCCAACTCACAACAAATGTCTCTCAAAACCCAGACAAAAGAACACTCAAACCCCTGCAGCTAGTGTCGGCTCTTCACCTTCCGGCTCGACCTCATGGTCGGCCGGCCCCCATCCGTAGTCGCCTACTACGGGCACCTCAACGAGTGCGAACGCATCGCCCTCGAACTCGGGGTCAAGACCTAAGCACCAAGAGTGGGTCAGATCTAAAGATCTGGCAAGTCACAATATGCAGATAATATAGAATGTATGCATCAAATGAGTAGAGACATGTATAAAGTGAAGAGAGTAACAAAGGTACATATGCTATGCAGTCGTGCAAGATAACCATGTAGAATCATAATAAGTATAACAGTAATAAACCTACACAATATGGCACATCCACATAAGCTGGTCACCGCGGGATATTATGCCGCGGCCCTCCCATACTGAACACAGTCGCGGTAGGGATCCTAAGCTAATGCTAGGGATTACTAACCCTGCAAAATATCATCAACATCAACCACAACGACCGGAACCGGCATCACACCGTCCGTCCCAACAGTGCTCATCATGATAGCCACACAACAAATCTCAATAGCTCCTACCAGTGATGATCAGTCCAACTGGCTGAGCTTAAATCAACTCAGTGAATGTCTATGCCGACTCGGAAACAATAAAGGTCTGTGTCTGTCTAGGCTTTGCCTTGTGTGAACAAGGTCCTAACAAAAGTCCCTAAGAGGTCCAAGTACTCAATATAAACTGTGGATCATAGTCCAAGTCCAATTCCATCATTGGATCCATACCAAGGCCCACCAAATACATGGCCTGATCTATAACAGTCCATATGAGATACAAGTCCATATTCAATGACATATGATCCATTTACAACCTTAATGGGTCACAAGCCCATACAATCTAACCTCTCCATTCTAGGGTAATTCACATCCAACTTAGGCCATAAAAAGGGCCCGCCTAGCCACAGACACGGGTCAATGATCCACCAAATCAGATTACCGGGTCACCTCTACGTATTCCTAGGTTTGGGTCCTCCATTTTCCATTTAATTAACAGATATGAGCAATAATAAGGGCAATAGAGTGATAATCATAGTATGAGGGAGATGAATCTCCAAGTACACGAATCATAGGGAGATAGCAACAGTCCAACCTAGGTAAATGGTCCATTTTTCGGATACAGGTCCATCTCAGGTAATTCGATCTTTAAGTGAAACCATAGATGCTAAGGAATATTGTGTTTGGTGCTTAGAAGTTGTGTGCATCATTTGGTAACGTATAAAGGTCGAATCATCTAAGATTACATAACCAGGACTTTAATTAGTGGACCCCACGAGTCAAGGTTGAGCCGTACCATTGACTCGTGGCTGGCACAGTGATGGAAGTCTATTTGAATGGTCAATGGGCCCTACATATGATTGCAACAATAGAAATTAGAATCTGGGAAGTGTCACTGTACACAGTGTACTCAGCCGACCTCCTGGCCTGGGCGGTCAGCTCGGCACACTGGGACCAGAGAAGGAAAAACACCCTACAGGCAAAGCCTGTTTGTCCAGAACTTCCTGTGAGTTCGGCTAACTCCCTGGCATGGGTAGTTGGCCGTGCACACTAAGAATTCTGGCTAAAGGGAATGTCCCAGGTTCTAGTCTCCTTTGTTGAAATCCCACCTTTTTGGAAATCCATCTCGGAGTTCGGCTAAGCAATGGAGCTCAATAGAATACTCAGCTCGGCCACCCAACTCAGCTCGGCAAAGGGCCTAGCTCAGTTGGATCACCCAGCTGAGTTCGGGGAAATGCATTGGGCTTGTCAGGACAGGTTGGTTTAGCTCTCCGCTCGGTTAAGCACTGAGTTCGGCTAAGCTCGAAGTCCGGTCTGGCACGGAGCCCGGTCTGGCGCTGAGCTCAGTAAAACACTGAGTTCGGCCATAACACTGAGTTCGGCCGTAACACTGAACTCGGCTTTGGGCACTGAGCTCGGCCTATACACTTAGCTCGGCTAAACGCAAATCTCATCCTAATCATCATGCTCGGCAGAACTCTGAGTTCGTCTAGTGTTGAATCCAGCGCTGAGTCCGGTCAGTACTGAGCTCGGCAGTTGCTGAGCTGCGCTAACGCTGAGCTCGGCAACCGCTGGGCTCTGCAAGTGCTGAGTTCGGCAGTTGCTGAGCTGCACTAATGCCGAGCTCGGCAACCGCTGGGCTCTGCAGGTTCGGAGCTCGGCCATCGCTGGACTCTGTCCATCTCTCCTATCAGTGTTGTGTTCTGTTACAGAACCCAGTTCTGCGACAGGACACAACTTCTCTTCATTAAAGCACAGGAATGGTGGTCCACCTTTGATCAGAATCCAGATCAAGTAGCCACCCATGGTCGCACAAGCCCCCTCACATAAACGTAGGGTCCTGATCCACCAAGGGAGGTCCTACTTCGATTCCGATCACAACACAACGAGGTGGGTTCTCGTCATTCCATCTCCGGAAAACCCATCACTGCAACCCAATTCTCCTGGGTTTCTCCATAGACCATTACAGAAGCAAAATAAATCATTCCTACATCTTCCACCCATCATCAACCGGCCATTGATCATCCAAATGAGGTAATCCCATCCATCAATGGCCAAAGGAACCAAACAAACATGCTCAAGGATCGATCTAAACATATATATTACAAATTGAAATTCTACTGCCAATCAAAGGAAGGAAACATGCAATCTAAACTACCAGCACAGTGCACTTGCCTTGATCGATTGAAGGTAGAAGGAAAAGAAAGAAAACCACAGGGAAACCAAAAGGCAGGGTCTCGGCAGGCCTTCTGTCGAGGATTTCTGGGGCGAGGGAGAGAGAGAAGAGAGATTGGAGGAGAAACGAGGGTTCGTTGGAGGGAACTGGGGAAGAAGAAGAAGAAGAAGAGAGAAGAGATTGAAACTCGAGAGAGGAAAAAGGAGATGAACAGTAGTTGTTAGGGCAGGGGGAGGGTTTTGTTTATATAGGTTGGGTTTTTGGGTTAGGGACAAAATTGCCCTTGGGGTTAGAATAGGATTAAGGTTAGGGTAGAGGGTATTTAGGTCTTTAGGTGACTTTCTAGAAGATTCTTTGGTGCAAACCCCCTATGGTAAAAACAAAACTCTAGCTAGGGCCTCTAACAAACTAACCAACTTCTAAGAATAACAAGAGACACCCTATTGACTCTACTAATTACACCACTAGTCTAACCCTAGGAAAATACATAACTACCCTCACTAAGTCCCATAATTAGTATAATTAAAATACTTAGGCTAATAAATAGTATTCAAATTCACAATGAGGGCCCACCAGGGGTGGGGTCTCACAATCTATCCCTAGGGTATCATCCATCATGTAAGTCCCCCTGCCATGATCCTCTAGTAACTCATCATATCCATCCCGGTCCTCATCCGATTCATCCTCGCTATCATCCGATTGTGCAAGTTCCCCATGCTGCAACCAGGTGTCGTAGGATACCAGCATCCCACGTACAAGTAGATGGTTTCTCACAATCTCATAATCATGGTCAAAACTGTTGCAGCAATAGTTACATGGGCACTTGATCACTCTACTCCCGCGCGAATTTGCCTTTGCGAATTCAATAAAAGAATTCACCCCGTCTATATACAGCTGACTGAATCTATTATGATACAGTAGCATCCAACTCTTGTCCATATCTGTTCATATATATGTAAGGTGGTGGTTAACTCAAATTCAACCATTAGATGGTTTAAAAATAAATGTAAAAAAGAAATGAATGATAAGATATCCATTAAACTCAAATTTGGGTTGCATCAACATATCTTCTCCATGAATCTAATTATTCTATGCAACTCAAATCTCAGCATTCATGAATCTCGCCCCATGCCCATATGATATGCATGTTTTCATAATCAATCTACACATTTATTTTATTCAATCCTTTCAACTAATTTCCCATCTATAATCATAAGAAACAATGTTTCTTTCAAACTGAGGAATTAAGATTCAAATGAGATACCTGCTTGCACACAGTGATAGGATTCCTCTGCTACTACTCTCAAAGCTCCAACCTAACAAGAGAAAAAAAAAAAAAAGGAAATCAGATTCTGGGTTGAAGCTAAAGTGGATTTCGTCCGTATTTTGCACCAAATGGAAACTAACACAGCTTCAAAAGGAGAAAAATCGAGCTTTAATTTATCATACACAAGGAAAGCCTCAATGCAGTTTGCTGAGACCAGCTGTTGCGCCAAAAGTAGTGCATAGTATGAAAAATTCATTTATGTTATACATCAAGCCCTCTTTGCTTCAAAAAAAAATTTCACGATGGTTGGAAGGTGTTCACGTTGCAACAAGGTTGTAGGTTTGAGTCACTTTACCCATTCAAACGAAAGAAGGAATTTGACTATGAAAAATGATCCTTTGCTAAACTTCCTTGTTGCATGGTCACATGAAATCTCAAATGCAGATGGAACTGTGACTGGGACCTGGGCTTAGGGCGTAGAGTTTTTTTATAAGTTGATTTGGGTGAGGTCTTTGTGGCATTTTATTTTTGCTGATTGGTAAGATGACTTTGACCTACAGTCTTGTGGTTGAAGTAATGGAGTAATAGAAAAGAGCAACTCATCAAATTAAATTCCTATCACCAGACCTATTTGTGAAGTTTGAAGTGTGGGTAGAGTGCAAGGATGTGCTCTGGCATGAAGTCGTGCCGTGTCAAAATCCCAACAATTGGAGGTCTCTGCAAGATAAAAAAAATAAATCTTCCCTGTAGAGGGGAATTACAGTTGTTTTCTACAACACAAGCTTCCTTTTGAGGGTTATTATTCAGAGCAATGACAACGTGTAAATTGTTGTAGTGTACAAATTACAAACATATGCATCTATGATCTAACTCAGATTCAGAAAGATTAATTTTAAGACCTAAAAATAATTGAATAATAGAAATATGAAATGTTTAGTAGATGATGGTTGTTCATTTCTGGTCCGATAAGAATTCATAGCCAAAGGTTTTGATTCACCAAGTGCCTGATGCCAAGTGCCTGGATCTTGGGCATGCTTAAAAACGTGGGGTGACCATCATAATGAACGGCCAGATCTCTGGTGGGGCTCTCCCAGGTTTTGTTGGGAGCACATGAACAATGAACCCTTACCCACCCTTGTATCTGACCCAGATGTTCTTTGACAGGAATATGAATGATTTATTTTCTAAATCTATGGATGCAATAGGAACATTGATATCATCATCATCATTATCACCAATAACCCCAAGACCCCTTACCACCTAGGAATTAGCTCCCACCAAACTTATTTGATAATTTTAAGCCCTTGGGGGTTGATCATGCAGATTTGGCACCCATCTGATTATGAAATGACTAGAATTTGGACAGCCTTAGAGCCCTCAAAAGTTTACCTCTTTTGTTCAAATGGACATTGATTTTTACATAGAGGTCGGTCATGAGGAGACCTTTCATACCCACTGTGGCGCCCACAGGCCAGGCTGTTCCATGCCAAGTGATAGCCTGCTGTTCCTGAAAATGACTAGTGGGGAATACAGTATGTGTATATATTTTAACTCTCACATGATTAGCTAAGGAGAACCTGACTAGGTCTTGTGGCTTTTGGTTAGGAAGGAGGCCGTTGGATATCTCTAATTGTTTCTTCTTTATGACTAATGATATAGGGTTTGGTCAACTTCTGTGGAAGCCAACGTTTTGGTGGGAAGGTTGGATGTGGTAGTTGGAGGAGTCCATTTGTTACCGTTGCCAGCGCGGACTTCAGTAAATGCCATTCTAGAAGTGTGGAAACACCCCTTGAGCCAAGGTCATCAGCTGGAAAATTCCTGAGTGGTATATTGAAGAACCATCCACACATTTTCAATGTGGCTGCTGCAGAACAACTAGAGGAATTGGCTGCAGAGAGAGAGAGAGAGAGAGAGCATGTAGCAGGTATCTCATAGACACATTAGCAATCCTGAATTTTTACATCCCTTGGATCGCCCTCACCACTCTCAACCAAATAGACAGGCATGAGCATATCTATAAATTTCAGTCTTCCATGAACCGGATTGAAAGCATATGGATGCCAAACATAATAGTCTTCTTCTTCCCTTTCTTCTATAAATTTAGTTCACCATGAATGGTATCGAAGACAAATGAATACCAAACATAATAGTTAGTCATCATCATCATCAACTTTCAGATATGGGACCATCACAATATGCATCAAAAAAGAACAATGCTAAGTTGATGATTTTTATGATTGAAGAATCAGACACACAGAATCAGGATTCAAGTGAAGAATTCAGCAATACAACAGAAACAGATCAAAGCCATAACTAAAAGAATCTTCGGACCCAGCATTTTTAATATCATATCAATCAGTTCAAACTGAATCAAACTCATTCATTCATCCATTAACCCAGAGCTCAATAAGATACCCAAAAATAATTAATTCAGAAAACAGAATCTAACCTGAATTACATGAAAAACTCTCATCAATTCATCACAAAGAACAAGATTACTCATAAAAGACCTAAACTTTCGGAAGCGGAAGAACAGAAGATTAGGTCTAGAGATCTAGCCTCCATCCTTTCCATAGATAATCGAATAAGAAGAGGAGGAAACAAGATCAGGCCAAAAAACAAGCAAAAAAACAAAAAGATTTGAGCTAAAAAAAACACCACAAATCAAACCGACAACAGATATTCACATGAATCATATAAGAAAAACACATCTATTCATCACAAAGAAGCAGATTATTGAAGAAAAGAAAGGATTTTTTTAAAGCGGAGAAGAAAAATATTTGCCTTTATTTCATTCCAGATCTAAAAACAAATGAAAACAAAGAAGAAGAGAGAGAGAGAAAAGAAGAGAGAGGGAGAGGGAGACAGACCTTGAGGATGGCAGGGGAGAGTGATGGCTGCTGAATGTGCGAGTGATGGCTGCCGCTGCGAGGAAGATGGAAAGGGTGAGCGATGGATGCTGCCGCTGCGAGGAAAATGGAGAGGAGAAGATCGATGAAGGGAATCTCGAGATGGATCTGGCGATGGAGCAGAGGTGGGCGCTGCCTGAGAGAGAGAATCCGGGAAGAGGAAGAGAGGGATGGGAGAGAGCGAGAGAGGGATGGGGATGAGCGATCGAGGAAGAGAGGGTTGGGAGAGAGCGTGAGAGGGATGAAATCGTAATGCAGATGGGGGAAATAAAACGCAGGCGCAATGTTAACATCAGAGCGGGGGAAATAAAATGCAGGCGCGAAACCATCCCAACTCGTTGGCGGGGGATTAAATTACCTTCGACGGCGAAAACAGCATAACGCCGGGAAAACTTATAAATTTCCCGGCGAAAACAGAATATACGCCGGGAAAATAAATTATTTGCCGGCGAACTATGGAAAATGCCGGCGAATAAATTTCGCCAGCAAAATTATACTATTGCCGGCACAAAATCGTATTTCGCCGGGGATAATTATACTTTTGCCGGCGTAATTATAAAACGCCGGGAAAAAACGCCGGGAATAGTGCATTTTGTTGTAGTGTAGCGAGATTCAACATGATAGATGCTAAGCCAGTTAGCATGCTTTTAGCCAGTCACTTCAAGTTCAGTAAGAGATTATTTCCTACTACAGATGAAGAAAAGGAACGGATGATGTCTGTTCCATACTCCTCAGCAGTTGGGAGTCTTATGTATGCCATGGTGTGTACACGGCCAGACATTGCTCATGCAGTGGGTGTAGTGAGTAGATTTCTTTCTAACCCTGTGAAAGAGCATTGGGAAGCAGTGAAGTGGATCTTCAGATATTTGAGAGGTACATCAGATTTTTGCTTGTGTTTCGGAGGCTTAAAATCAGTACTTGAAGGCTTTACAGATGCTGATTTTACAGGCGATCTTGATCGTCGGTTGTCTACTTCTGGGTACTTATTTACTTTTGCAGGGGGAGCTATTTCCTAGCAGTCTAAGTTGCAGAAGTGTACAGCATTGTCTACAACCGAAGCAGAATACATAGCTGCTAATGAAGCAGGGAAGGAGATGATTTGGTTGAGAAATTTTTTTAAAGAACTGGATTTGAAACAAGGGGAGTATGTAGTCTACTGTGATAGTCAGAGTGCTATGGATCTTAGCAAAAATGCTACATACCATGCCCGCACAAAGCACGTTGATGTGAGATATCATTGGATTCGTGAGATCATTGAAAAGAATCTCATGAAGCTGGAAAAGATTCACACTGACAAGAATCCCTCCGACATGATGACTAAGGTTGTGTCTAAGGGAAAGCTGGAGCTGTGTTCAGATTTGGCAGGACTGGACTCCTAGTAAGGGGTTCAGAGACGTCTTCCCCATGGTCTGGAGGGGGAGATTGTTGGGTTTAGTAGGTCCAGACCAATTGGGTTCATGGACATGGGTATTATGGTAATTGTACCTGGACTTTCTTATTGACTAAGATAAGGTTTCTTAGGGAATAAGAAAGAGAACATTATATATATATGATGTAATGTGTAACCCATGAGAGACAGACAGACAAAGAAGAGTGAACCTAAAGGAGAGTCGAGTTTTCTTTCCCGTGGACGTAGGCAAGATTGCCGAACCACGTAATTCTCTTGTGTGTGATTGTTTGTCTTGTGTGGTTTATTTGTTCGTTCGATCGCTGATTCTCGTTTCCGCATACACGTGCACAACATTAACATGTGGAAAATTAGTTTAACCATTGGTCTAAGTCTATGACTTTACATGCAGATCGATCAATTTTGGTGCATATCACTTCAAATGAAGTAAATATAATAGTTAAGTAGATTCAGTTTAAGACATGTCATATAAATGGCTTGGATCGAGCAAAATGAGACCTATTTGTGTGAAATCTTAACTTGTCGCATGGAAACTCCCATGCGGATTATAGCATATGAGCATTTCTCATATATGACCTTGGGACTAGAATTTGTCTACAAAGGTCTGGATACCCTAGAAATGGATCTGGGTCCCCCCGCCCCCACGCTAGATCCAGATCCATAACCAGGGCTGCCTAAAAACAGCTGGGTCAGGGTGAGACCCTGGCCAAACTCAGGCCCATAATTGCCCCAGTCCAAGCTGTTATGGAAGTGGGCCTGACTTGATTCAATATGGGCATTTGTGCAATGCCTGATACTGGGCCCAAGTCCGATTGATTTTCAGCCTCTGGCGTCAACAACCCATTTGACAAAAGCCAGAACCTGATGGAGGGATTGTATAGACTCATGGACTTCTGTGATTAACATTGAGGCCTGATAACTGATAGGCCCGCGCCTGGGAATACCATTTAAACGGCTCCTGGGCTCAGGACCTGGATCTAAATAGTCTCGACCTGGCTCGACCTAATTACAGGCATATGTGCCATGGAAAATCATGGGTACCTAGCTCAAAAATGTAAATGCACTGGGTCAACATGAGGTCCAAGGTTGAACTGGACTGGGACTCGATTAATTTTTATGTAGATATGTACCGCAACCCAGACCTGACGACCACGACTAAGATGGACTCGACTAGACCTGGGCCTGACTCAAAACCCAAGTATTCTAATGTACTGTGTATTGTTAAATTATATTAATGGACTCATCTACAACTTGGCTCGACTTAAAACCCAAATATTCTAAAATATTGTGTATTATTAATTCATCATCATCAAACTCTTATCACAACTATGTTGGGTCGAAAGCATAAATTTTGTTTCTCCATTCATGTATCCCGAGCAAAATCTTTGGAGAAGTAGCACTTCATACCTATCCTTACTACTCCTATTCATGTTATATTCGGCCTACCACTTTTTCCTGGTGGACCATCAACCTGGATGGAAATACTTATCATCGATGCACTATGGTATGTGGATATTCAGATATGAAGCAGACCATACCTGGATCCATTTCCAAATAATAACTGGGCCCAAAACATGCACATAGGCCTGACTTATATTTTTATCAGATACAAACTGAGGACCCAGATGAACCACATTACCAACTGGACCTAAAAAAAAGTGTGTTGTTCAGACCCACATTTTTCAGGTCGGGTACTTGTGAGTTGTAACCAGGTTACCACCCTAAGTCTAACCAAGCTTCTACTATTTATATTTACAGATAAGGGAAAAATGTAAAAAAAAAAAAAAAAAAATTAAAACATAAAATTAATGCCATGCCTGGTACAATGACAGGGCAGAGTGTCCTGTTTCAAACCTAGCATTTAAGATGATATTGTGGAATTCCATACATCCCATAACTTTCATTGAGAACTGTAGATGGTTAAATTTCAGATCTCCTTGTGAAAGAGATTCCCAAAATCTATAAATTCAACAAATACTTCAAATGGGTGTGGAGTATGGAGTGTGGACTCATATTTCAAACTTGTCACACATGAAAATAGATTTCTTGTAAGGATCCACCACATGGAAAGTTGTCCAGTCCTTTTCCTCATTGAGAGGGGAGAGGCTTTGATGGGATTCTTCAAAGTTCAAGTATGGAATAGAGCTTTAGGTACCCAAAAAGAAAAACACCTATGGATCCAGTCCCTCCAATTCAATCCTCCCCATAGAGGAAACAATCTTTGTAGAGGTAAAGATACCTTCTCATAAAAGAAAAAGAGAGAGTCCTTCATCAAATAAAGAAGAAGAAAAGGGTAAAAGGAAAACATTATGGAACTTTATTGGGAAGAGGTTATACCTACACTAGCTCAGTAGCTCTCATGAATTGTGGGCCTTTGAAGACTTACAAAAGGTACCCAGAAAGGAATACTGAGAGGGAAATGTATCATCATTTGAGTAGATGGAATTTGATATGCAGTAGATGCAACAAAACATCTTCCAATGGGCCTAGGTTTGGTTGGGATGAGTCCAAGTCCAAATGCAATGACACTTGAAATGTACAGTGACTACAGTCCGATGGGTTAGGATCTCCCATATATCAGACCCTGACACGTATAGGAGTCGATCCTTTTAAAATTGAAAATTTTGGGCATCCCATATTACTGGTCAGGTGAGTTTGGATTCTGATTTTACGTCTAAGGTTTACAGCCCAAGTTCCTTGTTGGATCCAGATAATGGACAATTCAAGTCCATCCCAAACCCAACCAGTTGGCAGCCAGTCCTAAATGACTCATAGTTTGAATGTGTATCCTTTTCACACCCTACCCCTAACACACAATTACACAAACCAATCAAGACCAATTTTACAACCATCAAACCATTTTTTTCTTAACCTTGGTGAACCGCTTTTTATTTTTTATTTTTAATGCAAGCTTTTGCAAGGGATCGAAAACTTGATTTCCAGGTGACTTGTCAGTAATCTACACTGTTGGCATTGGACATTGGAGTTTTACTCACTGTTGAGTTGAATATAAATAAATGAACCAACAACCATAAAAACTGTTGAAATTTAAGAATAGTTTGATTGCCCTCTTTTGATGCAATTGCCAGACCCACAACTACACCCTTTCATCCCCTTCTCCCACTTCTCAGGCATTCATTTGGGTGAGAAGATTCTCAATATGATATAAAGAGGTGATAAAAGTAAAACTCACGACGAGACAAACGAATGAAAAAGAATGGTGAGGACTGAAGAGGTACAAATGCATTAAATGAGTCTCGTGTCATTTACATCTAAACGTGGTCAGACTTCCACATGCCCACAGTAATATTGTTTTGGAGTAAGTGGACCTTCTGTTGCATCATTCAGGACTCAGGAGTTTGGTGCCTTTTGATAACTGTATGTCTAGTATATCCATGGTTTTAAAAACCGGTTGATATCGGTTCATATTGGCCGATACCGAACCGATATCTCGCGGTGAGATATCGGTATAGGGAATACCGATTTATAACTCGCCAAAATATCGCGAGATATCGGCCGATATGATGTTCATATCGGCCGTGACGATATCTCAGTCGATATTTTCAAAATATCGGCTGAGATCCCTTAAACGCCCAAAAACCCTATTTTTCCCATTCTTCATCTTCTTCTCCTCTCCTCTTATATAAAATACCCCCAAAAACATATTTTTTTAACTATTTTCCCATCTTTATCTTCTTCCCTTCTCATCTTCATACTCCTTAGAGCAGCAGCCACCATATAAGTAACGTGAGTTGCAGGACTATATAAACGGGACACATGTTCTTAAGAAGGGATATTTGTTTTCAAATGAAGAACTTCATAAAAAAATTTGGTGGCGGCCGTTACGTATCCTTTTTTTTTTTTTCGGGGGCAGCCGGGGGATATCCCCGGACCTCCTCTGCGAAGCGCATATTTTAGAGAAGTAGCTATCAAGAAGACAAAAGGATCCTACTTGAGTTAGATTTGATGTTACTCACTTATTTTTCCCTAGATCTAGTATTTTAAAGTGTAGAACTAAACTTTTTTATTTCTAAAATTTGGGGCTTTTCTTGAAATCAATTACATTTTTCCACATTAGTGTTCAAATGCATTGATAATGTGTTAGTTTAAAATAGATTTATACTTTTGGAACAAAAAAGTATGAGCTTTTGCCAAAAATTGTGGTTGCATTATGTCAAATTTATGATAGTTCATCTTATTGATCATTAGCATCAATAATGGTTGCATTATATAAAATACTGAAAAATAAAGCGAACAACGACACAGACAGGACTCATAACTTAAGGTGACCGAGATTTTGATTTATTGTTGTTACTAATGGAAAAAAAAATATTGTTTTCCAACATTTTCTAATATTCTGGATTTTTTGAATATTTTTGCGAATTTTTTTAGCTTAAAAAAAAATTCACACCGCGACGACCGCGTCGGATCGATATCCGCGATGATATCGGTTTTTTGGCCCGGCCGATACCGCGACTAATACCGAGATTTTAAACCATGAGTATATCCATTCATTTCATTGTCGGTAAATACTTATTTGTTGGTATAAAATACATAGGAATTGAAATATGGGTATTTATGCTATTAAATAGTTTTTTTTTTTGTTAAATGGTAAATTGTATTGAGAGAAGGGGAAGAGATAAAATGGGCTAAAAAAAACCCCAAAGCCAAAGAGGCTACATCAACAAAAACAAAACAACATGGAAAAGCAAAACATCTATACAAAGCAAATACAGGAAGTTATGTGTTAGAATATTGAAGTAAGGTTGCTGAAAGTCAACAATAGCTGCTGACAAAGGCAAAGTAAAATATAAAAAAAAGTTGACAGAATGTTGTCTGCCAAAACCGAGGCAGAGTACACTCTCGCTATAGCGAGAGTACACCTCGCTATAGCGAGGGTGGGAACGCGCAGAGCCCAGTTGGATTCGGACTCTAACCAAAAGTTTGAGATGGACTTCTTTTCTAAGAGGATTATAATTAGGAGTCTTAAGCATGAATTTTGTGCTATATATTGGGTGTTTCTCACAACCCAAAGAGACAGAGATCATCTCTTAAGTTCTGAATTAGTGATTTAATTGAGAGAAATTTTCTCTAGAGATTTTTGAAGAGTTGTGCTGCCAAGTACTCTAGAAAGCCAAGTTTCTTCTGCATCCCTTGTAGAAGATCATCTTCTTGCGTAGAAGATTTGAGGAGTCAAGCGTTGGATCTGTTGCAATCAACGGTGTGATGTCGTTGAAGCGTGATCCGACACAGGATAACTTCAGTCTTTAGATAGGGGAAATCTAGGGAAGAAATCTGAGTTTCTTGTAATTGCGAGATTCATAGTGTTTGAATAGAACCAATACGGATCGGTGGTTTTTTTCCCGGTTTGGGTTTTCCGCCTTAAATTTGGTATCCTTGTGGTGTGTGCTTGTGATTTTATTTCCGCTGCGTAGATTATTATTTTTTGCATACTAGTGGGTTGATTTATTGAATGAACCAATTTAGAGACTCGAACCATAAACCCCCAATTGGTAACAGAGCGGGTTACACTAATTTGCTGTGTTTGATCTAAAGAGATTTCTAGAATGGTGTTCAATCCAGAAGGAACATCAACTTCTAAGCCCCCTTTGCAAGATGGTTTTAATTATGCATATTGAAAGCAAATGATGATTGGGTTCCTTAAGTCCATTGATGATGATGTATGGGTATTGTTGAGGAGGACTACTCCAGACCAACAATTGTGGTTAGTGGATAAATTGTTCCCAAACCTAAAGCTGAATGGACTAAGGATGAGAAGCATGCCTCCAATTGTAATAATAAGGCAGTGAATAGTATATATAATGGAGTGTCTGCTGAAGAGTTCTGTAGGATTTCCACTTGCAAGACTGCAAAAGAAGCATGGGAAGTCTTACAAACAGTGTATGAGGGTACAGACACGGTGAAGCAATCTAAATTGCAAAGGCTGACTAAAGAATTTGAAACCATCGTGATGGAAGAAGATGAGACCTTTGATCAATTTTATGCAAAACTGAATGATATTGTCAATTATGTTTTCAATCTGGGAGAGGAAATTCAAGAAAACAAGATTGTCAAAAAAATCTTACGGTCTCTACCTTCGAGGTTCGATTCTAAAGTTGATGCTATTGAAGAAAATAAGAATCTTGATACCCTCAAGGTAAATCAGTTGGTTGGAAATCTTCAAACCTTTGAAGCAAACCGTTTGGATAAAGGAAAGTCAAAAGATAAAGGTATTGCTTTGAAAGCCAACTCAGAATCAAGAAAGAAATCTGAAAAGAAAACTGAGTCTGATTCTGATTCTGAATCTGAGGCTGAAGATGTTATAGCTGAAATATTTAATTATTTCAAGAAGTACATGAAGTCAAAACAAGTCAAGTGGAAGAGTTCTAATTTTGCGAAAAAAGATTCTACAAAAGGAACTAAGTGTTTTGAGTGTCACGGCTATGGTCACTATGCTAGTGAGTGTGCCAATAAGAAAAATGGTGCATTGAAAAAGGCTCTCAACACAACTTGGGAGGAACAGTCATCAGAAGAAGAACAAGATCCTTCAACTGAAACTTCTAATACTGTGAATGGCAAATTTGTGGCTTTCATGACTAAGTCTCTGTCTGACAATGATACTGATGATGATCATGATGATGAGATGTCAGATCAAGAGAAAGATTATGAAGAGTTGTTTCATGCTACATAGCTGATTGTGTTAAGATGACAAAGTATGGCAATAAGATTATTATCAAGCTTCAGGCTGCTCAAGAAGAAAATTCTGCATTGAAAATTGAATTAGAGCAAGCACTTGAAAAGGTTCATCTCTTGGAAAGTCATAAAAACTGCATGGCTGAAACTTTGACTACTGAGGGTCAAATATTTAAGAAGGCTGAACAAGAAATAGTGAATCTGAAGAAAGAGATAGTGATTGTGAAAGCTGAAAAAGAAGATTTGAAAGGAAGACTGAAGATCACTTTGTCTGAGTTAAAAATCAAACAAACTTCACTAAACAAGATGAACACTGGTTCGAAGACTTTTACAAATATCTTGTGTTGTCAGAAATCTCAGTTTGAAAGAAGCGGTCTCGGATATGATCATGGTGCATCCACTTCAAATACTAAAGGTAAAATAATTTTTGTTTCTAGTGTTGCACATGCTACTCCAAATACTGCACTTTCAAATAATGTGTCGAGTAGTTTCAAGAAAAAGAATGTGTCACGCGCTGCACGCACATCCACTTGTCACCATTGTGGAAAGAAAGGACACATTCGTCCCCATTGTAAAAAGCTGCAAAGTCTACCCAAGACCAAGCAATGGCGGAAGAATTTTTCTCCACCCAATACAACTCCAATTTGGGTTAGAAAATCTAATTTGTATAAGGAGTTTGCTCACACTATGCTGAAAGTTCAAACTACAAAAGTGTGGTTGGCTAATTATAAAAAAGCCCTGATCAAGGAGGTCAAGTCCTCACCCCTAGTGCTAATACGAAGATCATATTGAGGGGGAGTCAAAATCGAAGGGGAGCTACTGCATCCAGATTGATGAAAACTGCATGATTTTTTGTTTGTCAATTATGGACAAATTCAGGGGGAGAATAATGAAGCCCAGAAGAGTTCTACAAGCTAAGGAAATTCAAGATCTACAGTGCTGATTTTTTTTGTTTAAAAACTCTTTATATTTTGGGTTTTTTTTGGGTAAATCCTATTGTATTGTTATAGGAGATTTGTCCAAGAATTGCCAAAAGGGGGAGATTGTTAGAATATTGAAGTAAGGTTGCTGAAAGTCAACAATAGCTGCTGACAAAGGCAAAGTAAACTATAAAAAAAAAAGTTGACAGAATGCTGTCTGCCAAAACCGAGGCAGAGTGCATTCTCGGTATAGCGAGAGTACACATCGCTATAACGAGGGTGGCGGACGCGCAGAGCCCAGTTGGATCCGGACTCTAACTAAAAGTTTGAGATGGACTTCTTTTCTAAGAGGATTATAATTAGGAGTCTTAAGCACGAATTTTGGGCTATATATTGGGTGTTTCTCACAACCCAAAGAGACAGAAATCATCTCTCAACTTCTGAATTAGTGATTTAATTAAGAGAAATTTTCTCTAGAGATTTTTGAAGAGTTGTGCTGCCAAGTACTCTAGAGAGCCAAGTTTCTTCTGCATCCCTTGTAGAAGATCATTTTCTTGCGTAGAAGATTTGAGGAGTCAAGCGCTGGATCTGTTGCAATCAACGGTGTGATGTCGTTGAAGCGTGATGCGACACAAGGTAACTTCAGTCTTTAGATAGGGGATGTCTAGGGAAGAAATCTGAGTTTCTTGTAATTGCGAGATTCATAGTGTTTGATTAGATCCAGTACGGATCGGTGGTTTTTTTTTTCGGTTTGGGTTTTCCACCTTAAATTTGATATCCATGTGGTGTATGCTAGTGATTTTATTTTCGCTGCGTAGATTATTGTTTTTTGCACACTAGTTGGTTGATTTATTGAGTATACTAATCTAGAGATCTCGAACCCTAAACCCTCATTATGCCATACCCAAGGAGACCAAGATAGGATGAGGATAGATGACAATCTTTGCTGTAGACTGAGTAACGATCATACCTTTAATGCAGTCCTCAAGGATTACCTTTGCACGCCTTAAGGAAGCTTTCCGGTTATGGTGCTTGGAGTCATTGCGAAGGAACCAAAGGGTGAAGATGGCATGGAAGAAGATTGATGCTACCCATGATCCTCCATTGGTATCTCCACCAACTGAAATTGCGTCCCAAATAGCAGCAACTGAGATTGGAGCATGGAGGTAGAAGGCACCGAGACCGAGAAGATAAGACCAAAAAGTCATAGCAAGCTCACAGGAAAAGAAGAGGTGAAGATCAGATTCCTCATCAAAGTGGCAGATATAACATCTAGAGGCCATGTAGCAACCTCTGGTTTTTGCCATAGTATCGGTAGGAGTTTTCCTGAGCAACAAGCGCCACGAAAAACATGCCAATCTAGGATTAACAAGCTTGCTCCAGATTATGCCTATCCAGGGCAGAACTGATGCACGGGTTCTCAGAAGGTGCCAGGCATTCTTAAAGGATAGAATTCCAGAAGAAGAATCCATCCAGGAGAGAGTCTCTGTGGAAGGGATGTCTGGAATTACAATATCACCAGTGGATAGTAGCATGAAATCCATAAGGTCGCCCGGTAAGCTAGAAGGAATATTCCAGGCGTTCTCTTGGATTATGTCAGTAACCCTATCACTAGGAGAGAACTGAATCGAATGAAGTCTGGAGGAGATAGAGGCTTGGTCGATCTAGTGATCGTACCATAAGCTAATAGAAAGCCCATTACCCACTTGCCACTTACTACTTTGCTGAAGAAAAGAAGACAAGGAACGCAATCTTCTCGAAATACAAGACCCACAAATGGGATTACCAGATAACCAAATGGAAAAATCCTTGAACTAGCTAGCATGAACCCAGACTGCCCACAAAGAGTCTGTCGTGGCTGCTGACCAGCCCGATTTTAGCAGAGAGGCCTCATTGAACTCCTTTATCCTCCGAAGCCTAAGCCCTCCCTCAAGTTTTGGTAAACAGGCGGTTTCCCATTTGACTAAGTTGCTCCTAGTTGTCTCCGAGGAGCCAAACCACAGAAAATTCCTCATGAGTCTCTCTATAGAGAGACAAGTCCTACTAGGAATGGGAATGGCAAGCGAGATATGCAGATTAAATAGGATTTTTTTTTTCAGAACGGGGAAATTAAGTTTTTGATAAGAGGCGTCACTTCTCACTAGACCTGCCAAGGATGGACCCCTAACAAGCGGTGTACTTGGGTGGAGCATGTAGAGATGTGTACTCCGGTGAAGGTCAATGGAAGAAGCATACTCAGGTGAAGCATACATGGGCAAAAGCATCCAAAGCAAGGGAAAATCCCAAGGATGATCACTGGATTTGATAGATTAAATTAGTTTAGGACTAGGATAGTTTATCATTCTTTCCTATGTAATGTTAAAAAAATTAAAAAGCAAAGGAAATAAAGCTTAGAGTCCAACTCTAGGACTCGCAACAAAGGACAAAAACCCACTTAAGAAGTGGGCCAAAATGACCACTAAACTCATGCAACTCCAGCCATAAACCCAGTGGCGAACCTACATGACCTTATCCAAAATCTATTAAAAGTTGCATGGGTCATATGACCCATGCCCCATTCGAGTAAATTAATCACCTCACTCCAGGTCTTGAAAAACCCACGCTCTCGGTCTCAGAGATCTCTCGAACGAAAAACCTTGAAATCCTTCACTCAATCGTTCTCCTTCTTCCACATCAAGCTCATGCATTTCGGCCTCTACACAATAACATTGCATAAATGTGTGCCATCTCACCATACCTTTACACAATATGTGGGAAAGCAATATATTGATTAGTAGTGGGATATGAGTTCTTTATACTTAATTTGTCCAAAAAAATGTCTTTAAACCATACAATACATGGAGATGATTGGCAGTTGGCGTTGATTTTGACATTTTCAACATTTAATTGACCATTGTTCGCCCCATCAAAATGAGAATCTTGGATCCGCCACTGCATAAACCATAGCAACATGAGCCATCCCTATCCAAAGCATTCCAAACATCCAAACCATCACACACTCACTCTGCTCCCAATACTGCATCTTTTGTACGGAGCTCGCAGACTCCTCCATCGATCCATGGACATTACTTGAGCTAGCTGAATTCTAATATTAGATGTTACTAGATGGCCTCAGTGTAGGCTTTAGCCCTTACCTTATGCCATCAACATCAACATTTCCACCGTATTTCTTTCCCTCCTTGCCTCATATCCTTTGGTCCTCACATCTTTTAATAATCTTTTAGTGGAAATCATTTAAACATAAATTGCTATATATGTATTCAATTATTATATATTCTCTAAAGGAAACAAACTAGCCCTAAGAAATCTTAAACATACACGCCATCCCACTCATTGTAATGTGGGATCCTTTTTAGATAATGTGATCGAGCAGTTCATGGCCCTCAAAAAATTAATGAGATATCCTTCCTCTTAATCCAAGAGCCTCAATGTTAATGACCATATATACTGCGCAATATCCGTGTGACTAAATTTAATAGTGAATCTTAATTAACATCAGTTCACATTGGAATAACCCTATTTCACAAGGGTGGCAAAACTCAAGGAATTTAATTTGTTAAGGTCGACATCTACCCTCGCTCCTGAGCGGTCATAATCGTGGTTGAGCCCGAGCCCTCACCATAAAACTATTGTTGTGTCATTTTCTATTACCAATTGGTTAAGTGGTAGCTCAATAGGGTGTAAGATCCTACAAGTGGTATCAAAGTTTGGTAGGTCGGGTGTTCAAGTCACGGGACACGCGTTTTGCGACTTTGCAACGGGAGTCGTAGCGGGTGTGTCGTTGAGGGAGAGATTGTTGAGGTCAACGCCCACCCTCGCTCCGGAGCGGTGATCATAATCGTAGTCGAGCCCTAGTCCTCACCATAAAATTATTGTTGTGTCGTTTCCAATCACAAATTAATTTTGGGATAAGTGGTAGCTTAATGGGGTTTAAGATCCTACACAATTGATCTTATATGGCCCACATCTCTGAAATTAATAAATGACGGTCCGTGAGAACTTGTTACAGTCTCGTGGACATTATTATTCTCTGGGTTCCCCTTTCTATCACTCCCTTGAGTGGGGTGTGCGGAATTTTACTATGGGCCCACCTATCGATAATATGGATAGTTGAAATCAAATATCACCATCTCTAACGACATATGCTCAAATTTTTAACTTAATAGGAATTTGTCCTACTATAAGACACACTGAGCACATGCATGATAACGTGATTAGCCTTTTCTGCATTATTACTCAAAATTATCGTTCATTGACTTCATTCATGTGGCTCAATTTTATAGAAGGAACTACTCATATTAAAGTAAAATCTGATAATATATGTTGGCGAGAGGTTTTCATTCATTTTCAACGGTCGTGTCATTATCAAAAGGTGGGCCAAATGGTTGAGTTCCCCCACATCCCACTCACAGGAAGCTTGTGGGAGACCCTTCGGATCCGGTCTCTTTTTATACTCTTTGTCTGTGAGAGTGGGGCAGAGGAGGACTGCCACTGCAAGAGAACAAAACGAAGCAAGATGGCAGGGCAGGGCAGGCAGGGAGGTACTGTTGGTAAGGACGACGGTTCAGTGGACAGTGCACAATCATGTAAAAAGCTCTCACTACATTACGTTATTGCTGTACTGCAGTTAGTAAGAAAGACTCACTTCTTTTATTATGGCAGTCTCCAGAAATTTCACTTTTTATCCAACGGTAACTTTCCAAACCAGGAACATCCATGTCTTTAGTCACTCTTCAATCAGTCAAGTCCCTAGGATGCATCCACTAGTTCCAGAGAAAAGTAAATGGGCAAAGGGACCCACTTTTGTTTAACTTCACTTATTTTTTTTAAACTTCATAAAAGGAGAACGATTGAGATCATTTAATTCCAAACTCCTTACACACTCCCCGCGTTTGGACGTGAGGTGAGATAAAGCTTTCATTATTCAGACAGAAGAAGTTAAATAAGTCATATTATGAAAAGCACATCAATTTCAAATTTTCTTATTTTTTTTAAAAAAAAATATAAAAAATCAACTTTCTTTCTCCACTAAATGATAAAAAAAAAAAAAATTTACATAAAAGTAAAAAAAATTCTCGATCAAGCAACTAAAAATAAAAGACCATCATAACCCCCTGTATTTTATTCTCTTTTGATGTGATACTTCACTTCACTTTACTTCAATTCACAATACATCAAAATATGCAAAAAACTTCTCCACGAATTAACAATATGCGTTGATAAAAAAAAATATTTTCCTTAAAGAATACAAAGAAGCATGAGATGACTCGCCAGTGAGAGGAATCGCTTGTCTCTCACTCGGCCCCTAATTTGGGTTTTTGTTTGGTAAAAATATTTATAGGGTGACGTGAAGTGAAGATTGAAGAGAGAATAAAATATTAGGGGGTCTAATCATAGTATGATTAAATCTTATTTATAGCAGCTTGATAAAGAATTTTTGACTTTTTTAGGTAAAAAATTGGGTGAACTTTTGTCCTTTTAGTGGCCTGAGAATGTTGATTTTTTACTCTTTTTTTTTAGATGAATGAGGGAATTTTGAAATTTATACTTTTCATATGACCCATAGTCTTTTCTTGTCTGGTGAATTGAGGCTTTGCTTCACTCCACCTTACTAGTAAAGTGGCCAAACAAGCTGATGGTACTTAGAGTACTATCTCTAATGCACTCGAGCGAAGGACGAGATACAGACATACTCGTGTGATGCAAAAGATAATAGAAGAAGCATACTCTGGTATGGAGCACATGCAGACGAAGCATATGCAGTGCAGGGAGGAACCCTAGGCTGATGGATTAGGTTTTTTTGGTTGACTAATTAGGCTAGTTTAAGAATATGATAGTTTATCATTCTCTCCTATGTAAGGCAAAAAGATAAAAAAAAAGGATTGGGAAGACAATAGACCTGGTTAGAGGAAATTAAAGTATATTCTTTGTTAAAATATAAATGCATTTTTTCCATGAGATAAAGTATTTTGAAGTAAGATCATGAGAAGTCAATTAGTAGCAAAGTAACCATTTGCTTCACTTGTGTTTTGTGGAATAAATTCTTTTCCAGCCAATTAAGAAAGTAATTTTTTTTGGTGGCTCGGACTTTTCTTTCCTACTTCTTGTGATCAACCAAACGGATAAAAGTGAGATTTTCAAAATTGAGATTACTTTACTTTCCCTAAAATTTCACTTTACCTCTTGGAAAATATACATTGCACTAAGGATTACTAAAGATGTCAAGGTAAAAGGTTCGAAGTAAGAGGTGATAGATATAAGGTAGTGATGTAGGTGAGACCCTGACTTTCTAAAGAATTAAATTACTGGATAATTTTTCCCAAAAGAAAAAATACTAGGGTAATGAACTCATTTTTCCTTCCCTTGACTAAATTTCATTAAGAGGTTATTTGATGGTCATATTTTTTAGATATTAACCATTGATTTTTTTTTCATTCTTAACCTTTTATAGAAAATATAAAGTCGCAGAATTCCTAAAAATTCAATTGCATGAAAACTACTGGGCCTAGATACCCATGTTTCAAAATATAGGATCAAAATGATTTAAGGATAGAGAAATTTGGCGAGGCCTTAGTCATATCAAAAGGTCTACTTGGCCTGATGCCAGGCCCGGTAAGTGGCCTGACACTGCCTGGCATCAGGCCATGTAGCAGGGCTCTAGTCATATAAGCCTCATGGGCCTCACAAGAGGAGCTTTATAACACATAGTTGGTCTCACGTTAATATAAAAACTATGAAGTATGAACCCTAGTTTCAATAAAAACTCCGGAAAAAATGGATACTTGTACGTTTCGTCCACTTTTCAATTCATTTGGTTATATATACTCAAAACTTATTGAAAATTCATTCTCAAAATTTTTGTATTTTGAAAACGGCCTCTTACCTCACTGGTAAGAGGCAGCAGTTATCAACTGCTCGTACAGGGTTTAAACATTGGGCACACCACCTTCTCTCACCATAGGACTTTTTCAATTCATCCGAGGTCTTCTTCCCTTATCAGAGGTGGGCCCATTCCCTATAATTGGGGTAAAAATAATATTTTTGTATTCTACTTTTTTTTTTATTTTTCATCTCACATACTCTAAAATCTACCTAGTGAAGATGACAAGGTTGTAAATTGTAATTCTCCAAGTGAGGCCCCGTGTTAAGTTTAAGAAGGGGACCAAACAGGTTAGATATGAACGGTCTTAATATATTATATTCGGATTCGACAAGGAATCTTGGTGTTATATTTACATCCGGCATCAACTCCAAAAAAAAATCTAAGATATAAAATAATACGTGGAGTGAATTATTATGATTGCATGAAAAGGCTTCAATAAAAAAAAAATTTAAATATTCATGTACAAGAAAAGCCAATCCCAACATAATTGGGACAAAACTTTGATGATAATATACAAAAAATTATTTAATTTAAATGCTAAATAATTCAAGCTAAGTAGACTATCAACTATAAATATTGTTCAAGCTATATAGGCTCTTATCTTGATCTATGATCAGAATATACAATGATCCAGATCTGGAACCGAATACTTCAGATCTTATATATTATTATATTCAAATCCGGACTCAAATTTCTTTCATATCCAAAAACAGATTACATATCCAATTTATTCAGAACCTTGGGAGTCGGCGGAGCGGCATATGATATGGGTTTGCTCTCTATCTCTTGTGTTTGTAATCACTTGCCCGGCATACAATTATGTGGGTTTTTTTCATGCATCACCCCGGGAAATTAGTCCTGTTGGGGCAAAGACCTTACGGATATCAATGTTATTAAAAAAAACCTAGTTGAAGGCTAGATTGGAGTTGAAAAGTATAATCCATTAGCCATCTAAAATCAATTATATATTAATTACTGCCCGAATCTGTTTCAGATTTCTTCCATCTAGTAAGCCTTAGCAAGTATCCCAGATCCAAAACCACAATACCAGATCCAAAAAAGAACACAAATTTAAACATGAGTAATGAGTCAGTAATAAGTGAATGAAGAGGAAGTATCAGATTTTCAATTTGCACTATGGGGCCCACATAAAGATTTTGATTTGATCCGTCCCATTGATTGCAGCCCATCCACAGATACTTCTCGTAGTAACTGTAGGCAGACAGCAGTTGTATTTTTACTTTCTTCCTAAACCATCCATCTTCATTCATGGCACCAACCAAGGGGCTCAAACTAAAAACTCTCCCAATCTAGGAAATGGATCATGGGCTGGCATAACAAAAGAAATATTTGGAATCACTCTGCAAAAATCTAAGAGCAAAGTTGCTGAGTGGTTAGCCGTTTTATGAGGTGAGTGGCCCCATTTGTGTTGCTTTCTGCCCCAAAAATCAAGGCAGACCTGAGCCATTGCACATGTAAGGTAGGGACATGCCTTTTAAGAAAGTTAGGCCTTGTATTTTTTCAGTTTCTCCTTTGAAAAGGGTTTTACATAAATGAAGACTAGAGATGGGCAGCTTCGAGGTGGCTGGGACCAAGGTCTCTCTTTTTTAAAGCTACAATTTCTCTCTTTTACCTTTGTGTTATGTTTGATTACTTTGTGTTGATTTGGAGTGGATTAGAATGATTAATATGGAAGGGATTGGATGAGAGAATTCCGCACGTAAAAGGTGGCTTTTGTTCTTCATTAACACACACAGGCAGACAAAAGAGAAGAGATGGGGTCCTTTTTTATATTATGATACTTCAAATATGCTGAGGATCATTCTATGGTAGTTCAGTGGTTGCAAGAGGTTCAACGGCTTAGATTTGCTGTTGAGACTATCACCATTGAGATAAATGGTGTAAGATTGTCATTCTCAAAATCGATGTCGCCCAAGCGTAAATCATGGGGCTTTTGGGTCCATTCCTGTCTAAGGCAATCTAGACCGGCAAGATTGTGGGACCCATCAAGTATCACTCCACCCATTGATTTATTTTAACTTTCAAACTTGTGGTTATTAAGCAGAGAGGGTTGAAAAGAACAGTGGTCCACAACTCCTCAGTCCACATCATAAAGGCTAATTAATTGAATGGAACTGCTAATATGCAAGAACCTGTTTGTTTGTACAGTAAACATGATATATAGGAATAAAATATATATGAATTCATGTCATAAGTGATCTAAGTGAAGATCATTGGTAAATTTATAAAAATAACCATCAAATAATCTCTCCTAGATAGAAATTGAATCGAAGAAAGTTGAAAAATGAATACCAAGCTTAGCTCCACCCTAGTAATTCAATACCATGGAAAGTTAAGGTCCCATGTCCTTTGCTACCTCATATCATTCACCCTTCCGCTCATATCATTCACAACTCACCTAGTTAATAATCATTAAGTAAAGCTCATTTGACTATAAAATCTTATGTATTCAAGTCTTTATGTGTTTTAATTCGAACAAAACAGACACTTTGTGCAATTTTTCAAGAGTGTAGCTGCATCAGCCATGAAGCCCATCAATGTTTATGTAGTTTAGATGGACATATATACATGTGTTTTATAAATAAGGTGGATGTATGCTATGAGTATGGTCCACCACAGTTTCCATAATATGACATAATTAGTAGTGTATTTGATCCACATTCCTTAGCCTGACACTAGGGATTCTAATACTCTCCATTTCTATAAGTAGTTCGAAGAATGAAAATTGAATACCCATAAATAACCATCAAATGACGTCTTTTGTAATGAAAACCGAATCGATGGGATATGAAAAATGAATACCCAACATCCATCACCCAGGTAATTCAAATCTTAAGAAAGTCAAGGTTCATTAACATCCTTCACTCCTCATCTTATATCCTTCACACACACCCTCCCCAACCAAGTTCAGCTAGTCAAAACTCATGGTAAAATGGGTTGCAAGGAAAGAATATTAAAGAGGTAAAAATGAACAACACCATAAGGAGGCTTAGATAGGGCCCTGCTTTTCCTGGGGCTTAATTTACCTGGGTGATGCTCACTAGGTGATAATTTCCCACGAGAGGAGACTATTTGACGGCAATCTTAAAACTTTGTTTCTCAAATTTAGGTGTCTTTGAATCTTCACTTTTAACCATTTGGATAGGAATGTATCTAGCTATTAGAACCTAAATAATTCAATTCCACGCAAATAAATGGATTTTAAGTTTAGCATTGATAAAAGAAGATAGGGATAGTCACAATTGATTGAATATCCCATTTCTCACCCACCTTCCTAGAGTTACATCTGTAGATTATCTATTGCATTAGCCAGAATTATCTCCACACAATTATTGTTTCCCATGGGTTGCATCCGACTTTGGCTGGGTGTACAGTGGGAAAAAACATAAAGTAAATCATTGGTACGATTAACTAGAGCTGAATTCTGTATGCATTTGGCCAGTCGATCTGAAATTTGTGCACTAGGTCACCATTGTAGGTATATATGGTCCATGCAATTTCCACTCATTGCGGCAATCACTGATCATGAGATGGCTCAGAATTGTTAGGGCGTGGTTTTACAAGAATCTGGTCCCACGACCACATGCACCGATTCCTGTGTTTTCACATCATGCATGCTAGCTCACACTTTCCATCCTAAATAGTGTTTGTGTTAAATTTTTCTTTATTAGATTATTTAGATTTTGACACATGTAGTTTCCCTAAAATAATATTATTTTTTTTTTAATTTGACTAAGTTTCCCAGGGCATAATGAATTCTTGGAGAAGTGTTAGTCATGGGATTAAGAATACAATTTGGCTGTTTATTCATCTTCTACAGGATTTATGCACTTGTTGTTTTTGTAACTATTAGACTCTACGAGATCTAGTCATTGATCAAAGATTATGTATTGCATGGGCATGGGCATGGGCATGGGCATGGAAAATATAACATGGATTGATATATTCACCATTGGATCGAACCATTGAATGGGCTAAGAGTAATGCCTCAATTTGGTCCCATCACACAAAATAACATGATCCAATCCATCCATGATTATCACTCTTATATGAGAAAGAAATATGGCCTCACATAGGTCGAATCCAAGTGCTTGTCGTGACTACAAAAATTATTTGTACCAATTTGATCATTCAACAAGTTTATCATATAGCTCAAAGTGTATAATAATTTCTCTAGATAACCATGATCTTAAATTCTTAATGACTCATACGAAGATGCTTATCATGTCCGTAAAACTTTTATGGTTAACACGTCACCATCATTACCGTCCAATTGTTCCATCCTAATTCATCCTATGATCGATATAGATTATTTATTTGATGGTCGTTTTTGGGTATTCACCTTTGGTTCTCCATTTTTTAACAACTTATGAAAATACAATTACAGGTGTTCAATTACATGTAACAAACAGACCCTTACCTTCATTTGGCTGTTTTTCTCACCATTGATTGGCCCTCACTTGAAATAGTGCGTATTAATGTGGTTGGTAAAATGTTAATAGACATTTAATTTACTCATTCATTTGCAAAAAAAAAAAAAAAAAAAGAGACATATGCTCCTTTAGCAGACATATACTCCTTGCTAAAGTTTTAACCCTAGTCGGAATAGGGAATAAAAGGATAGCTAAGATAGATTAGGATATACTTACCAAAATCTAAATTAATAAATGAATTGCACCTTCAATTTATTATTAACAAGTAGTTTATGCCTTTGATTCCAAATGTTAGAATCGTTCACAAGAACTTCAAACCTTGCTTTTCAATGGATTTAATAGAATCGTCTATGGCCTCAAGATGTTACAACTGTTACAATGGGGAGGAATCTAATCTGCATCTATTTTTCTCTTGCAAGTTAGCTCAATATATAGTTTTGGTTCTGGCTTCTCACACCATGTAGTATCCAGCTATCCCTCCCTCTCACTGCTTCATTGATCTGGAAGATAATTGCAACCTTCCTTGGAGAAAGCAAAGCTAATTTTCTTGGACCGCCTGAAAGGTATGGCAACCTCAATCTTAGGTCTGAATTCCAACCAGTCTGCGCATCCTATCCTGAGATTCTTAGTGTGATTTCCTCTTCCTGTTTTCTCTTGTTTTCATTTCTCTGTCATGTTCCCCTGTAGCTTCTTTTTTTCCTTTTTGATGTTGTGCTGTTTCCTTTTGCCCAAGTTGGGTTAGCTCAGTTGTAACTTAGCCTTCTTTTGGCTTTCTGGGGGGCTTCAGTCCTTTCTTGCTTAATACAAATTTTACCTTAAAGCAAAAAATAATAATAATAATGGATATAATAAAAGAGCCCAGAAGTGTCATGTTACTTTCTATATTTCTTGCCTTGGAATGTTGTCTTTCTTCATTTACAAGCCTCTCCTTATCTCCCAAAAATCCAAAAGGCAATGGAGAATCTACAAAAATCCAAAGCTTTCTAGTTTTACTAGAGAATGGATCAAACCTACCATACAACATATACAATAATGAAAAGTAAGCTTTAGTTATTATCCATGTTATGGAATTTTTTTTCTTTTCCAAGTTTTTCTTTGTCTCTTTCTTTTCTCATATATATATATATATATATATTTATATAGGAACATTCATATGCATCCATCCCTCGTCATAGGATGAGGGACACTTACGTGGCTTTTCTTCTTTGCACATGAAAGCATTCCTCTTTTACATATAACCATATATATATACAGGGCAGGCTCTCCTAAGCTGCAGCTTAGGGTATCCTAAGCTGCAATGTGTAAATATATATGGCAGAGTCATCTTCTCATATATGAAGATTATGGATCTCCTTGATTTACATTTGCTTTCTTTCGGTAGATAAATGTATCATTTCATTTTTATCTATTTTACTAGCTAGTTGGGTTCTTTGAAAGGAAGGTTTTATGAACGGTAATTATTAGCTGTTGATTTTTGTGCTAGGTGACAAAAGTAGAAATATTTTCCAACAAGTTCTCCATATTTAAGACTTCGTGAAATTTTATTGCGACATTGCAAATTTTTTTATTGAATTATGCAATATCTACCCACCTAAGAGTTGGTGGACCTCTTATGTTGCAGCTAAATGTAGTTAAAAAACACAAATGTGCTTTTTAAACATCATCAATTTAATAATATAGATTTTTTTATTGGTAATTGAAATATAGATTCTTAAAATCATTATTAGACAAGGGCTACAACTAAATACACTAATTTAAGGTTTTTCTTAAGTATGAGTCATTTTAATGGATTATTTTAGTTTTACTAGGACTAAATATTTTAATGGGGAAATCTCAAAAAGATATAAAAATTTTAGCTCATTTTCAAAAAAGTATTTTAAGGTTTGGATATTTTAAAAATGTATAAGATTTTTCCACAGTTCTTTCAATCAAGTCCTCTCCATTAATTTTTTTTTATAAATAAAAAAATACCATTCCATTATAACATTTTTTTTTTGTCTTTGTTTAACCTCTTTCCTACCTAAAATTGACCATTTTGATTTTGATTATTTATAACCATTTAATGAAGAGGATTTTACAAAAAAAAAAAAACAGCCTAGATGTCCAGTGGGCTCAAAAGGTAATTTTAACCTTCATTGCACCAGATCAGTCATTTTTCACGAAATGGTATTTTTTTAGCACTTTCAACTAGCGTCCCTAGCAACCCTAGTTTTATAACGTTAAGAGTTGCTAGGGACCCTGCGGTGTATACGAAAAGTAGAACAAAAGAGGATTTTTTCTCTCTTTCGTTGTCCAAGTCTTCTTCTCCAATCCAATCTCGATCTCGCCTTCTAATTCCAGTTGCAGGAAGTCATAGCCGCCTCTCTCGTCCACCAACAACCACTCTCCTCTACCAACAACCAACCTCCTCCTCCTCCTCCATTCATGGCTACCGAAACCCTAGAATCTGATTTTGGACACACAATTCGACTTAGTCTTCAGATTAGGATTGATGAAAGAAATATTCATGAATCACTTTTTCTGAAAAAAGAGACTAGTCTTGTTCGAAATTTGTGCACATTCTCCGAGGCTGGCGAGCAAGAAGATCCAGGCATTGTTGCAAGTCGAACTCGACATCACCCATGACACGAACAAAAACGAGGAAGAAGAGAACGACAGAGGGCTTCGCGGTCGTCAAGTCGTCCTTCGATCCAGAGAATGACTTCAGGGATTCAATGTTGGAGATGATTGTGGAGAACAACATCCGGACATCGAGGGACTTCGATATGATTGTGGAGGTGTTTGAGCAGATATGGTTTGATCTTATAGAAATTTAATTTTGGAAACAAATAGAAGAAAAGGCTTGGAAAGATGGGATCTTTATGCTGATGTAAATGAATAAATTCTATTGGAATGTTTAGTGCTTTCTCTTGTTCATGTACATCTATGATTGATTTCCATTACAGCTCTTCATCATCTCTTTATGGCTACAAGATTGTAGATTTCTAGATAACTTTTGTAAAACGGGGGATCTCAATCTTTTTCAAGGAACCAAGAAGAAAAACTGTAGCATACTCCTTTTTTTTATCGTTTTGGTGCACACAAGCAACAATAACTTCCAGTATCAATTTTGGCGGTTGCTTGGAAAGCCTCTGCATAGAAAGCCAATTTGAATTTTAATACAAAAATCCAACAACTGTGGGTATGATTTACATCACCATGAATATTAAACAATATTAGTCTCAAGTCCTCCATTTTTATCTAATTTCATCAACTCGAATTGGAAGGCCTGACTACTGAGAAATGGGGAAGAGATTGATTGTGCTAATTTGTGTACACCCAGGGTCCCTAGGGACCTTTAACGTCATAAAACCAAGGTCGCTAGGGACGCTAGTTGAAAATGCTAAACGAAACATGAGGAAACACGTCCATTTTGTTCTACTCTGTGTACACCATGGGGTCCCTAGCAACCCTTAACGTTATAAAACTAGGGTCGCTAGGGATACTAGTTGAAAGTGCTAAAAAAATACCATTTCGTGAAAAATGACTGATCTGGTGCAATGGAAGTTAAAATTACATTTTGAGCCCACTGGACATTTAGGCTGTTTTTTTTTTTTTTTTTTTTTTTTTGTAAAATCCCTATCAAAAGGTAGTTTTTTTTTTTTCATTTGGAATCCTCTTTTTTAAGGATTAAGGATGAGGATGAAAATGTATTAGTAAAGGAAGAGGAGATAAAGGAGCGTTGGAAGAGCTACTTCTACAAGTTATTTAACGAAAGCAGTAGTAGTGACATACAATTGGGGCAGCTTACCATTTCTAGAGAAGAAGCGAATCATATGTTCTATAGGAGAATCAGTAGGGAAGAAGTTAAAGAAGTATTGAAAAGAATGAAGAATGGGAAAGCGGTTGGGCCAGATGGTATCCCTATTGAGGTCTGGAGGTGCTTGGGGGAGGATGGTATTAGTTGGTTGACAAAGCTTTTTAATGTAGTGCTAAAGAGCAAGAAGATGCCTAATGCATGGAGGAAAAGTATTCTTATACCCATATACAAGAACAAAGGAGATATTCAGAACTGTGCGAACTACCGCGGGATTAAATTGATGAGCCATACGATGAAATTATGGGAGAGAGTTATTGAGAGAAGACTAAGAAGAACAACAAATATTTCAGAGAATCAATTTGGTTTCATGCCTGGGAGATCAACCATGGAGGCTGTCTTTCTCCTGAGGAGGTTAATGGAACAGTATAGAGAAGGTAAGAGAGATTTACATATGGTGTTCATTGACTTGGAGAAGGCCTATGACCGGGTTCCTAGGGAGATTCTTTGGAAAGTTCTGGAAAAGAAAAGAGTTTGTGTCGCTTATATTGAGGCGATAAAGGATATGTATGATAGAGTCGTGACATCTATAAGGACGACTTGCGGCGAAACTAAGGAGTTTCCTATCACGATTGGTCTACACCAAGGCTCAGCGTTAAGCCCGTACTTGTTTGCCCTAGTTATGGATGAGATTACAAGACATATCCAGGATGAGGTGCCGTGGTGTATGCTATTTGCAGATGACATTGTTTTAGTGGATGAGACGAGAGAAGGAGTGAATGCTAAACTTGAATTGTGGCGGAAAACATTAGAGACAAAGGGTTTAGGCTAAGTCGATGCAAAACGGAATATATGGAATGCAAGTTTAGTCAAAGTAGGACACCTAGTAACATAGAAGTAAGTTTGGGCACACAAAAGATAGTAGAGAAAGAAAACTTTAGGTACCTTGGATCTATGGTGCAACAGGATGGAGGGATTGATACTGATGTAAGTCACAGGATTCAATCCGGGTGGACCAAATGGAGGAGTGCTTCGGGGGTCTTGTGTGATCGGAAAGTCCCCCTCAAGGTTAAAGGAAAGTATTATAAGGTGGCGGTACGGCCAGCGTTGTTATATGGATCAGAGTGTTGGGCAGTAAAGCATAATCATGTCAAGAAGATGGAAGTTGCGGAGATGAGAATGCTAAGATGGATGTGCGGGATCACAAGGAGAGATAGGATTAGGAATGAGGAGATTAGGGCATAGTAGGAATAGCACCGATTGGAGATAAAATGAGAGAAAATCGACTGAGATGGTTCGGCCATGTTAGAAGGCGTCCAACAGAGGCACCTGTTAAAAGGTGTGAAAGCATGGAGTTTGCCAAGAGTAGGAGAGGGAGAGGGAGACCCAAGAGAAGCTGGAAAGAAACTATTAAACATGATCTTGCCTACATGGATCTAACGGAGGACATGGCCCTAAACAGATTTGATTGGCGTCGTCAAATCCATATAGCCGACCCCACCTAGTGGGAAAAGGCTTGGTTTGGTTTGGTTTGGTTTGGAATCCTCTTTTTTAACTATCCATTCATAAAGATACTTTTTTTCATTTGGAATCCACTTTTTTAACCATCCATTCATAAAGATAGTTGAAGTGGGCCCCACTAGGTCATTTGGGTTGGACTTAATCATTCACTTAAATAATTCATTAAAGAAAGATTTTGAATAATGATATAGTTATTTTTGTTATCTCTCAGTATTTTTATAGAGAGGACTTGATTGAAAAATCGTGGATGACTTTTATACTTTTTCGAAATACTCAAATCTTAATGTACTTTTTTGAAAATGAGTCAAAAGTATAATACCTTTTTGAGATCTTTCAAAAAAAAAAAGGTGCAATGACTTTCCTTTTGTTAGTATAAGTGTTAATATTTTCTCGCAAGTCTTGCTACGGCTCAAGAACGGCTCCTTATCCGAGTGGTAAGGAGCGTCAGTTCTTACCTAGCTGCCTGGGGTTCAAACCCCGAATATGTCACATCTTTCTCTTCTTGCTTGTATGGGCTTCTTTCCCACTTGAGTGGGCTGTTTTTTCCGTGTGTTTACGGGGCTCTCTCTTGGGTCCCAGCCCTAAGGGTGTAAAAAAAAACCGAGAAACCGTCTAACCGAACCAAACCGAACCGAACTGCGGTTAATAACCGTGTTCCATGGTTTGGTTACGGTTACGGTTAATGAAATTCAAAAGTTGCATGGTTCGGTTCGGTTACGGTTTTCCATAAAAATTCACTGCGGTTAACCGAACCGAACCGTAAAATGCGGTTCGGTTAACCGCACACGATTAACCGTACCATCATAAAATAAAGGAAAAAAAAGGAGGGGCTGAATGAAAATTTTCGCAATACATATGTGACAAAAGTTTTTGCAAAACCCTAGCCCTTTCTCAAATTCCAACTCCCAAGCTCCCAGCCAAACCTGCCCTCTCAGTAAAAACTTGGCTGTGTGTGCATTTTTCTTGGTTGGGTGATCTTGCTCGAGTTACAACAGAGTTTAATAGTCCATCTTTTCCTTGCCATTTTCAACCAAGTTGTCATCATGCTGATCAATGGTGAGAAAACGCATTGGCCTGTTGAGAGCTAAGCTGAGGTAGTAGTAGCCCTCCACCACCTGTGCTACAACTTGGGTTAACCACCGGTCTCTGCAAAGTAGGATGCAAAGGAAGGTCTCATCTTCTCTAAGCAGTGCAACCTATTTATTTAATCCTAGGTGGGAACTAGGGGGGTGGACTTTTGCATGGCAATATTATGAATGTCAGTGCATCATCAGGGCGACACATACTAGTTACAGGGTGGGAACACATCTAGTAGCAGTGAGGTAAATGGGAAGACTAAATGGGTTAGGCTGGTATTTATCAGCCCCATTTAATGAACCCTCAACCCACAGACCTCCCATGTTGACCCAAGCAAACTGGTATCACTTTACAAGAAGCAAACCATATTTTGAAGTATGGGAACTTTGTCAACATAGCATTCCTTTTGGTTCAGTTTTATTCCAATTTGACTGGACTTAAGAAGTTATTGTATATTAAACCAAAAAAAGAAGATGCAAATTGAGAATTTAATATTCAAAATTTTCAACGGTTATTAACCGTAACCGAATCGTCTTATACGGTTAACCGCTGTTCGATTTTCTACGGTTTTTGTCTTCACGGTTACGGTTACGATTTTCAAATACAGAAAGTCGAAGTTACGATTCGGTTAACGATTTTTCCAAAATAACCGGTTAACCGAACCGTTACACCCCTACCCAGGCCCCTTGGCAGGGTTACCTAAAAAAAAAAGTCTTGCTACTGCTCCTCTTCTTCATTTACAAAGGAGTTTTTAATGTGTGTTTTTACATAAGAGATGATATCTCTCTTCTTTTTTAATTATTTTATTGAGATTTATTTGTATGTCTTTTACCGTATATGCAATACTTATTTGTGATAAGATTATTTCAGATTAGATATCGCACTACATCGGTACATCCTATTAAAAAGTTAAAAGAAAACTAACATCAAAGGTCACTCAGATACCTGTCATTTTGACTTCACTCCGCTTGACTTTAATAGTAAAATACCAAACGGGCTCTTAAGAATGCTACATGAGGAGTCCCCTTCTAAAAGTAGTGGGTGCCTTCAATTCAGGGACTATTTAAAAAAAAAATTTCATAACAATACGTGCAATCCTAATATGTTCATAGCATAAAGACAATTTGGAAATTTAACCTACCTACACGCGCACAAACACACCCCCTTCTCTTCCATGCATGTACCTTGGGTGCTAGAGGCCCCAAAATATTTTGTTACAAAATTTAATACCCCTTTGAATGTTGATGCACATGAAATCTGATATATAGTCATCCTCGGTGGGTTGACAAGGGATAGGTGAACGCACAATCACATATACATACACACATATGTACTTATGTACACCATAAATTGGTCGAGCTTCTCTTTTGGTGGACAATTCGACTTGAAACTGTTCAAGTCCAACCTATTGAGTTATGCGGACTTAACAGTTAAAACCCAAACTCGGGTTCACCTTGCAGACCTGAAACTTAGACCAGGTTCAAAAGCATACCTAAAATGGCAAACTCTGAGAGCCCATTTTTTTCATGTAATTGAGTTTTTAGAAATTTTAGTTGTATTTTGTTGAAGGTTAAAATTGAAGAAACATTCAAGCAAATTTTTTTTTTTTAAAGAAACAAAGATGAATAGCCAAAAATAAGCATCAAATAATCTCTTCTTTGCACAAAAAGAGAAAACAAGATAACCAGTCATCACCCTAGCTAGTAATTATATATATATTTATATATGCGGAGCGCTACATAGCACCAGGGTGTTTTTTTTAGGAGAAAATGCCCCATCTAGTGGGGTCCACTAGGACGCATGATGATTATGAAAATTCATTGGATGGAAAGATCCATGTGAGGCCTACCTATATGTGAGTTTATAAGATCGTCCTAACCTTTTGATCCATGGCCCTAAAATTTAATGATTTAGAGACATCATTTTATTATGATTTCAATCCGACGGTGAGGAAAAGTTGGATGAGTGTCAAATTTAGACTTATGACTATTCATGAGGAGGTAGTGTGTATGAAAAGACTAGATTGACTCAACGTGGGCCCCATAATAAAAAAAAAGATGGGTGAAAAAAGGGGCATTTTTTAAAGTGGGGCATGTTATATATGGGAGATGCTTTTATGAGAGATATCTCTCACCTTATATGAGATATAGGAGTGGGGGCCCTCATATTTAAGTTGTTAGCATTGGATATGGATGTGAGGGCTCCCACCTTATCTCTCATACTAAGGTGAGAGCATCTCTCATAGGAGCATCTCCTTTATATATATATATATATATATATACACACACACACACACTTATAAAAAAGTGGGCGAATTTCCACAATCTCATGCAACCCCCTTTTACTCGCTGACACACAATAGTATACGAGTATATTAACTTTGAAGCTTAGTAGAAGCAGCATAAATATTTTTCAATATTCTCTCTTTGGTGGAACTCACTTCTCAATATTCCTCAAGTTGAACCCGGTCTGGCGACACGTATATTTTTTCAGCGTCAGAGTCGTTTCTCATGAGATTCGAACTCACAATCGGTTTGCTCTGATATCATATTATTTAAGTTTTTTTAGCTAACTATTATTATTAAAACCTTAAACCGTGCTAAATAAATACTTTTCAATACCCCCTTAAATAGAACCCACTTCAGAGGATAAACATAACGACTGGTATCATGTATAACAATTTTGGGGTTACTACTAGTACAACTATTATTATTATTATTATTATTATTATATAGATGAGATAGAAAGAGCAGTAAGGATTTATTGTGTTTTCTCCCGAGATGAGAAAGAGGAGAGAAATTGAGCAGGAATTTTTGTGTGAGCTGTGACATTGCTGCAAACAAGGCATCGCGATTCGACCTAAGGGAGACAGAACTGTCCCCTTGTGTTGGAGAAGGAATACAAAGAGAGGATAAATATATTCCTTCTAAAGGGATGTGTGGTCTCCCAGAGAAGCTTACATACACAGGACAACGGTGTATGTTACACATTTTCAAATGGACCTTGGGATTTTAATTAGCTTAACTGCTGCAAGGAGATCACAATTAATTCTGTTGTCAGTTCTTTTGCAAGTCTCTCATTCCTCTCTAAACCCAAACCAACCAACCAACCAACCACCCCCCCCCCCCCCCCCCCCCCCCCCCGGCGGAAGGATCTTTGTCTTTTGCAATCCTCTGTTAATTTGTAAGAATCACGAGAATTCTTGTTTGGAGAAATTAAAATTCTTGTTTGCAAGACTCCTTGTTATGATGCAACTATAATAGGCGCTGGGCCACTATGAGATTCCAAAAACTCTCTAAAAAAAACTAACCTTCAATTCCCTTGCACTTTTTCATGAGCCATTACATTTTTTTCTGGGAATGGGACCATTATTTAGACCAAAAGGATAAGTGGGAGTTGGAGGTGAGAATATCTCTCATAGGACCATCTCCCGATATATATATATCATGTTAAAGAAATATTTGATTTTTTTTAGTCGGGTTCATCTTCGTGGACCCAATCTTGACTCAACCCTTTTACATTCCTAAGAAATCTGCCATTCTTCTAAAGCATTATTGTTTCAGCTAATACAGTTAACAAGAGAAGAATGGCAAAGAGGAAGGAATGGGTGAAAAAGCCGGTGAGTTAAACAAGAGAGAGGTAAGTAGGGAGGACTTGAAATTCAATCAGTTGCTGTGGCGCCCAGTTACTCCTTAGTGGGCTAGTAGGTACCCTCCTCAGAGTACACAAACAGCATTGATGGGTGATAGATTGTAGCTGAAGTGACGTTTCGAAAGCCTCCTTTTGACTGATTTCCCTGCATTCCCTGACCATGAACTGCCACACAGATCGATTCCATCACCTCTAGGGCTCCAAAACCTCCTCAATATCATCATTCATGGTATTATTACTATTAGGAAATGACATTTCAAAACCCCAGACTTAATCTCATTACAACTATTGCTATCCACTCTTATATTCTAATTCTAAAAGGAGGAAAAAGTTACTGTCCATGGGGAAAAGGAAAAAAAATAATCGGAGTGAAACTCTTGTAATATAAGAAATGAGGGTGTGTATATCAGAATTTTGTGGTGCAAGTTTGGCTTCCTTACCATAACTTTATCGTATTCTCTCTCTCTCTCTCCTGAAGCTAATCATTTGATTTGAATTTCTTTGTCAGTGAATCACACACGGTATATGTTCCATCCATCAACATACATTTCTCACCACCACCCAAAGCAAAGCATCATATGCACCTAAAAGCTGGTGAATCTGCAGGTTGAAAAGCTTATCCAACTACATTTTTGGTAGGAAACTGTACATGTGATCTTATGGCTTTTGTTCTATGGGTAGATTATTATCGTTTGGTTCTCTATGTGGAGTGACAGTCAGAACACAGAAAGGAAGAGAGGGAGGGGGGAGTCTGGAGAGGTAAATGGGAGAACATTCATGCAGTAGTAAAAGACAAATGTACAGAACAAAGCTGATACAAGTTGGAAGGTTATCTTCAGAATATTTCCAAAACCATGAATGGGTACTGAGGATAGTTTGATTCACCGAAGTAACAAATAGACTAAAGGAAAAAACCTAAAAAATGAGGAACTTTCTATCTTGGTTTTTGTTAATGTTGGGTGCAATTATTTACCTTAATAAACTGAAAGATAAGTATCCATGCTTATCCCTGAGACTCGTGAGTCTTATAAAAGGAAACGACTAAGTTTACATGCTAACAAAACAACGTGCATAGATAGATAAATAGATGGAGAGGTAATATAAACAAAAAGCACCCATTTTCATTACATCTCCATGAGCAGAAAGAAAATGGCATTTACAGGAATTGAGTCTAAACTGTGTGTTTTGCTCCCTGATACCAAAAAAATCTTACCGAGTTAATTGATAATAAAGGTTTGATACTTGATGATAATTCACAAACCTAGTCATAAACAATAACCAGTCCAATTTCATCCGTCTCCTCATCATTCATTATGAGGACTCATCGTCTTGTTCGATTTCTGAGGCGGGTTCATCGTCTTCAAAGCAGTCAATTCCATAAGCAGCATGTCCATGGCCGAAGGCCTTGATGTGGTCCTTGAGAGATCTCTTGTGCTTGAAATCAGATCCACAGGTGCAATACCACAGCTTCCCACAGTTCTTCTCATGGGTTCTCCAATCGCCCCTGACCGCAAAGGCCTTGCCACACTTCCTACACATGAAAGGTTTGATGCCATGCTTTCTCTTGTAATGGGTCTGAAGGGTTCTGAAATCCTTCAATGGTTTTGATCTTGGGTGGTCGATGTTGTTCCTGCACCCTGGTGCACAACAATAACAAGGGAGCCTCAACATAGCTGTTGGTTGAGTGCCCCTTAGAGATTCAGGTCCTTTCCTATACTGAGATCCATGCCCCCACATGTGCATCTGAAATAGCCAAGAAAAGTCCACATGCAACAAACCAACCCAAGTGAATACTAAATCAGAACCCAAATCCCATAGAAGAAAAATACAAACCCAACAATGATAAGTAGTGCTCTAGCAGCTGAAATATTATCATAAATTCTAATTCAAAGAAATCAAGTTTGGATCTATCACTTGGTTTGTTGAATCAATCAAATGTATGGAAGGATGAATACTCTGATATTAAAATGACAATTAGATGCACATGGCATTATCTTCTACATGATGAATGAGATTTAAGATCCTTATATCATGGCATTGCTTGGAAAGTGTTTAAACTTAGAAGGACTAGTTTTGCCTTCGCCTTGAAGAAGACATATACTAGAGTAGGTTTTCTTTCTTTTACAACAATGCTCAGCTGATTTTACATACGAAGTCTCAATCTAGTCATAAGTAGTTAAACAGCTTTTTTTCTTTATCTTAGATAGAACCAAATAAGAAATGGTTCGGAAAAGAGAACTTCGTTTGGTAGATCTCATACTTCACTCAGAAAAAAGAGCTCATGTGGAGTGGTTAAAAATGGAGTGGCTAAACAGATTAAGCCTTAAGGTGTTTTGCTCTTCGAAAATCAACAAAAACTGGTAGAAACTGAGACTTCCTCAGTTCTACACGCATGCCAAAGCATGAGCACAAATTCCAAGGCACCAAAAGCGCAAGGAAAATTGCCTGTGTTGTTCAATCACATAAAAAGAGGCACTTATGTGAGTCTCAGTTAGATCAAGATGTATTCAGGGTCCAAAACCCACACAAGCCATGCAAGAAAATGGGAAGAATGATGAAACCTAAAAACTAAGAAGACCATCGTCCCAATAGGAAATTTCAAGGAAATGTTTAACAAAGTTGGTTGTGAAAGTGTAAACTGCAAGGTACAAATTATGGTAGAAGAAATGGGTTTTCTCTTGCCTTTGAGAGGAAAGGGGCTTTTGGGTGATGGTTAATATCAAACATACCTGCAAGTTGTTGTATCTGTTGAAGGTCTTGTAGCAAACAGGACATGAGAACTGTGTTGGACCAATGAGAATCTGAGAAGGGGTTGGGATCCAGTACTGACCCTTGTTGAGAGCAGTTGTGGGGTACCCAGAAGCAACATCATCACCTTCCTTCTCTATCATCTCTGTGGAGGAAACCCTAGAGACCACCAGATCGGCTGCACTAGTACTAGGCAACCCTATATGTAAGGCAACAGTCACAGTTTCATCACCAGCAGTGGAAAGAAAGCTCTCCTCTCTTTCTTTTTCTTTTCATCACACACTTCCATGGTGCTGCAGGAGGGCTCCTCTTCTTCATGCCTTATTGGGCTTAAGCTGAGGAGAGGGAGAGCTTCCCTTAGAGGAGGAGAGGGTGGTGGTGAGGGGAAGAAAGGGCTGTTATTGTTGCTGCTGTTGTTATTATTGTGGCTGGAGAAGTTGTAGAAAGATGAGGGTAATTGAAGGGGGTGGATTGGATGAGGTTAGGGGATGGAAGAAAGGCTTGAAGTTGAACCAACCTGTGAAGATATTGGAGTAGGGGTCTGTCATTTTGAGAGGTAAGTGAAGGAGGCAAGTGTGGAAGAGAAAGTAATTATAGATAGAGAGGGACTAGAAAATCCCCAAACCAAGAAAATAAAAGAAACCAAAAGGCCCAGGAGAGAGAGAGAGAGAGAGAGAGAGAGAGAGAGAGAGAGAGAGACCAAAGAACAGAAGAAGCATAAAGTAAGCCAAATAATATAAGAAAATGTAGAGTGCATGAAGCGAGAAGATAAATACTAAATACTATTAACTAAAAGTGTATGATATCAAAATACATTAAACCTTTGGTCTTGGATGATTTGATTCTTTTTTATTAATTCTTTTAGCAAAAGGATGATTTGATTGGATCATCCATACTCTTAAATTACAGAGCCGGTAATAGCTTTTTAGGATCCACTTGGATATTACCTGTTGAAGTCATTGTTGACTCAACACCCGCACTGGAGGGGCTAGGCCATAGAAGCTAATTAACCCAAGTTAGTTAGGTTTTCTTATTTTCTTAGGAGATTTGATTTGATGTTAAATTTTTGTTTCTATTTCGTAGGGACTTGATTAAGGAGTTTTTCATCTTGCAGGTTTGCCTTCATGCAGTTTTCTATATGCTAGTTACATGTAATTCAATTTTACATAATACAATAAATGAGTTTTCATTGTGTTTCTCTTTTTTCCCCTTGATCCCTAACACCAATAACCCTACCAAATACTATAGGTTTTATTTATTAGTCACCTAGGTTGACTGATGTCCATCTTGTTAAGATTATAAAATGAACAATGGAAATAGAGGCTTCACTCATTAGTTGCTAATCATCCATTTTATATCTTAGATAGGACAGCTGCCAGCATTCAACATAATTAATCTTAATGTATATATAAATAGGTATATCAGTTCCATCAGTGTGTTCTCTGTGGTGCCCTGGGCAGTGGTTAGTTGTGGGGACTTGAAAAGGTCAATATCAGTCAATTAGATCATCCATCAGCCTACCCACATTCCATGTGGTAAACTTGTGAAAAGCACAAGGATCAAATGATCCATGACATTAGGGTGATATTCCATTTCCATATTCTCCATTTCTCAAGTCACAATAGTCACCCCTACATAAGATTTGAAAGCGATTCCTTAATCTATAATAATTGTTTGGTAGCAAGAATTTGAGCAATATTTGACTAGAGAATTTTAAAACCTTTCAAGTTGATTTAGAAACTGTGTCCATCGAAATTCTTCAATTCATTATTTGAAAAAGTATGTGAAATTCTCGAACTTGAAGTATTGGGTTATTTCAGCAATTTACCACAATAAAATCCTATTTTTTTTTAAAAAAGTTATCATTTTCACAATCGAGAGAACTACGAGGATTTGTTTCTTTACTAGAATTCCAAAAAATCTTATTTGGAGAATTTATAAGTTCTCCAAAAGTTGTCCCCATGTTGAATTCCTAAATCCTCCTCTCCACTTGAGCATCAAAAAATGTCAAGGAGGTTGGAATTTGTAAATGTCAAATTAAGGCTACTTTTGACTTTATAGGTGGCTGGAATCTATGAATTCTAGCAAAAGAACACAACATTTAGAAACTTCAGCCGACAACCAGCACATCACTGCCTTTGCATCCCCAACATTCAGAATTCCAATAAAAGATTTTGGTAAATAAATAAAAAAAAAAAAACAGGCCCTGAATGTCTATTGAAAATTCCATTTATCAAGCATGCCTTTCAATTATTAGAAATTTATAGGAAGTCTCACATAATGGATGGCTTAAATGAATGTTTGAATACTTTTTTTTTTAATTGTTACTTCTCTTAATGGCATTTTATTAAAGAGTTGGAGTCTCCTCCTCTAGTGTGCATGGCTATATTCAATTAGCAGGGCCCGCATTTGAAACTTCAAAAGCTTTCCGATCACCTTGAAATGTTGTTAAGAAAATTTTTACTCCAATTATACTAGTCCAACATTAGATTGGTCACATGATAAACACATCATTTAAACGAGAAAACGAAAGTCCGATCAGATATTTCTTACGTGATCAAACTCTAGCGTCCAGCAAGCATAAGTATTGAGTGGAATGTTCCTCCCCCACCCCCAATGTTGACATTAGTTTTCAAAGCTTGGATTTTAATTGTGGGTTCCATTGATAGAACTCTAGGTATGTGCTTTAAGCGCCAAGCGATTCCCTGCGTACCCCCTGAAGTTTGGACAAATCAAAATGCCTGTATGCTGAAACTTAAAACGTGTTTAAATGGATAAATTGGAGAGAGGGAGAGAGAGAGAGAGAAGGCTGTAGGGATTGATATAGACACATTGTGGAGTATGGGATAATCTTGGGGATGTAGGGATTGAGATAGACATATAGTGGAGTATGGGATAATCTTGGGACTTGAGGACAACCTCCTAATCTGGGACCATTTTGGCAAGTGAAAATACCTCACCAACCAAACAATCTCCAGAGAAATAAAAGAAAAGCCAAATGGCAAATACCCGGAAGACAAGCCCAGATATTGGAGTCTTGTTTTGTTCCATGGATCATGGGACCATGAGAGAGAGAGAGAGAGTGCCCAGAAACAACTTTTTCTTATCCATGCCTTTTCTTCTGTTGCTTGAGATGCAAGCAGCTTTTTTTTCTCCACCCCAATATTTGCTTCGGTGGGCGCTCTTTGGTTGAACCGGCTAGGCTTGGCAGTTGGTACTGACTCACTGAGCGGTCTCTCTCTCTCTCTCACGCACGTGCAGACACATGAATCCGGATCCAGTCTGTGTCTTACGCGTGTCCCATGTGATAGTCGTCTAAAACTCCACTGTAGGGCCTACATAATTATAATCTAGACCATGCAAGATGATTTCATTCACTCTGGTGAGATTTTTTCAAATTTAACTTCAATTGGGATTTTTTTTTTTTTTTTTTTTTTTTGTAACATAGGAACCCGCCAAACCCCTTTGGTTGATCATTGGTAAACTCGTAGATACATAGAACCATCCACTAGCCCTATGTATTGAGGACTTCAATTGGAGTTGGTTAAGATTGAACGCATAATTGGTAAGAGGCTTTAAGGCATATGATTAATAATACATGAGATTCTAGCTACTAATCAAGTTACAAGTTATGTACTCAACCTTACAGTGGAACCAACACCTATTACCAACGGCCAAATTAGAGTTTTCGTTTGAGGGGGGTGGATCCAAACATATAGTTGGATTTTATGCGCAAACTGATCAGAATTCTCATGTGGGTGGGATTTGGAAAAATACCTGAAAATTTCATGTCAACTTTTGAGATAGACATAGGAATTTCATGCAAGTTTTAGAGGTGACCCAAGTCCAACAGGGCGAATGCCCGGTAACCATATATCTGGGTACGCCCTATTTTGGTGACGTTTGCAGAGACGTTGCTCATTTTGGATGAACTTGAATATCATTAGGTGGGACCCACAATAGAGTTCAATAATTTATTTGTTAAACGGAAAGAGACAAGGATCCTAAATAGAGGTGGTCACGAAATCTTGTCCAACCTGGCCCGTTTAATGGGGCTGAAGTCAGGCCCTGGCCCAGACCAATTGGAAAAATGATATACCTGTTTGTGTTAAATATGTCGGGCCAGACCGGGATTTTAAGCATACACAAACACAGGCCCAGCCCATTTAACTATAAGGACATAAACTAAGGTCTAGATCCCTCCCATAGGCCTAAAAACACAACCTTAATTCTGCCCAATGCAAGCTGTGCTTTAGATCAAGCGAGACTACCCGAGCCCATTGGCACATGTAATCCTCCAGCTTAATTTAACAGCCATATTCTCTAAACAACTTATTCAAGAAGGACACCTAGTAGAATTTATAGGGCCCACTAGCCTACCAAACATGAGAGTGGTTTGATAGATTCTATCAAAAAAAAAAAAAAACCATCCTATATATCCAAAAAAAAAAAAAAAAGAGAAAGAAAAAACCATGTATATTGGATTTGGATATATTGCCCCAGCATCCATTGCACTTTTTTTTTTTTTTGGTTGGGGGGAGGGCGCTGAAACCGGCGCAGAAGTGAAATCCAACACATGCAAGGGAGAAGACCACCCACACATGTAGTGAATAGGACTCTAAACCCTGGGCATTTGGGTGAAAACGAGAGACCCAACCATTGAATTATCCTTATATTCTCACTTGACCTCTGTATAAGGTTATTAGATCCCAAAGAAAAATGTGTTTTACAGGCTCCACAAAATACTACAACACACCCAGTTTTGAAAAGCACAATTGAGATTTTTTTTTCCTCAAATGCAGGCAGTCCAGATTACAGTAGGAAGTTTGTGAACCATACAAAGCTTGTGGCATATATATATATATATATATATATATATATATATACCAAAAATAAAAAATTAAAACGGATTACCGTTCCTAATCCGTGTGTTCCTAATCCGTTCATACGTTCCAATTTCCTATTTTTGGAACGGATTAACGGATTAGGAACGGTTTAGGAACGGACGAACGGATTAGGAACACACGAATTAGGAACGGTAATCCGTTCCAATTTCTCGTTTTTGGTATAGTCATGTTATACCTTAACCAAATTCTTGATTGGTGCATATATATAGGACATATATACATAATGTACCTGAACATAGATCATTTTCAAATTAATCTTTAAGTATATTAAATACAATATGTAATACATAATGCATACTTTATGCATATATAAATAGGCGAATTATCTAAGTTATATTAATAAAGTATATAATGTGTTATGATAAACGACTATTCAAGTACGGTCAATACTACCCAGATCACAGGCAATTATTAACTAGATTATGTAACCAGTAAATCGAGCCCGGCCGTATACTGCAGTCTTTTATATTAGTCGATAGGATCTAAGTTATTCTGATTAGTGGGAAAATCTTTAAGTCCACCAGATCATCTTAACCCTTTGATTTGTGACCCTTGAGTTCAACGATTTTAAAATGCTTTTTTTTTTCTTTCCATCCAAGGATAAGTCTCGTTCCATCGGTGTAAAAAACATGGGATTGGTGACATTTGAGGGAAGTGGTCGTGTGTGACCCATTTTGGATTGATCATAAGAGATTGGCTCACAAAAGTTATGTGCATCTAAGTTATTTATGGACGAGTTCACCTGAAGACTTCGATACATATAAATATATATATATGGGAAAGGCTCTCATAAGCTTAAGCTTGGGATAAGATTCCGTAAGCTAACACTTCTGGGGCTCATCCTTGGTCCATCCAAATGGACCAAACACACGATCCCCCTAAATTTCATATGCCCACCTACTTTTGGTCAGATCCAAGTTTACTAGACCGTTGGATCGACTGTGTACCGATCCGAATGGATCGTTGACCATTAAACTTTTGGTGCCCAGATGGAGATGATAGAAACCACGGTTGGGGCTAATTTTCTGCAGGAAGGAGGGTCCCAGGGAGTCCTTGAAATCCCTCTCACCCCCATCCCTATGTGGGTCCATATATATATATATATACAAAAAAAAAAAAAAAAAAAAAAAAAAAAAAACAGAGGAAGATCAGAGCCGTCAGTTAATTTGACTATGCACAAGAGAGGGGTCGGTATTAAATGGAATGAATCACCAAAAAAAAAAAAACATTCTTTATTAGTGATGTAAGCTAATTGTATCCTTCTAAGTTGGATATGAATTGGACGAACATTTTTTAGAACAAAATTGATCTATTTGAGCCTATGAAGAATTATCATCATCATGATGTTAGTCATTATTGAAGCCTTCTGAATTGAATATTAGGATAATCTCACTCTAAGATTTCAGGTGAGATGGATCCTAATCTGGATCCCATTAAGTGCATCAATCTTAAAATAAAACAAAAATAAAAAACACAAATATAGATCTGAGCAGATCCAAATTCCACCGAATTATTGATTGGATGAAAAGCTGACATCTAGAAGCAATACACTTGGACCAATAATTTCATATGATAGAATCCAAATAAATTAGTAATTTATAACATATCACTATTATGTAGGCTGATCAAGTCTACAACTACTTCAAGGTAAGTAAATTTATTTATTTTTAGCAGGGTTTCAATTCGACGATTGACCTAAATAAGATTAAGAAACAAATTCAAACAAACAGGAACTTACACTAAGTATGAAACATGATCTCCATCCGCTTGAGATATGAATCCTCCAACTTCAGTTCACCAATGCTTAAGCCTCCATAGCGGCTTCCTTTAAACTGTATTACAATTATTAGTACTAATAAAAATAAAAATAAAAGAGGAGGCTAAGGTAAATACGGGATGCATTTTGATCTATTAAATATGGAATATACAAATGAAATAAATTTTTAGGGCCTGTTTTTCAGCACAAGGGGTGAAATGAAATAAAATTAAGTGCTTAAATTAAGAGAAAAGGAAAGAGTAATAGGTTGAAAGTAAAGACTCAAAATGAGAAGAAAAAAAACTACCTTTAAAAGGACAAAATAACAAAAAAACTACTCTTAAAAGGCACTATAAATGATAAAAGAGGGAGGAGTATTCTTTCTCTTTCTTTTGATATGATCCATAATTTAATGAATGGTCAACAAAATATCTAGTACAAAAGTAAAGATAACTTTAACCAAGACAAAGAAGAATAAAATTACAACTAGATATTGTATGGTTCTTAATGGGAGAAATTGCGGTTGCTTCATTAAATAAATCATTCAACAAAATCCATAATAGAAGAATGCCCAGTAGAGAAGAAGCATCCTTACAGTCCCTTTCTACAAGAACAAAGATACTTCAAAATGTTCGAGCAACCAATTAAGCTATCAAACTTTTTATTGAACCCGAGTAAAATAGATGGACTCTTAGAACAAGAAAAACTTGAGTTTTATGAATGTTACAAAGTCATTTTACTACTTTGACCTAACAAAAATATAGATAGAACAGGAATCATCTAGATATGACTTTTATTAATTTAGAGAAGACTTGCAATAGAACATCAAGACAATTTATTTGGGAAATGCTTTCAAGAATATATTTACATCCTCAATTATTTATCCCTTTTACATTGTTGTCCCTTGCTCAAGGCCTTTTATCCTGCCTTGTTACAAAACTGTGTAGTGTGTTTTCTTCATATATGAACGAGATTTGGAGTTTTGTTTGCTTGCTTGTGCTTGCCCTTTTTTTTTCCTTGTTTTGACCTTTACCATTTATTAGTCTAAACCGTGTTAGACTTCTACATATATTCTTATAGTTGTATTTAGACCACTTTCAATTCAGGTATGAACACACATATATATATGCTCTAGTACGACAGAGAAAATAGGTTTAATATCTAAATGACATTGACAAGTAGAATTCAAAGAAGAAAATAATGTATAATAGAATACTAATCTCATAATAAGAGGACATGAGACATCAACCATGCAATTTATGCCAAGGGAAGATTGGAAGAGGACTAGGGACATGATCATGAATGCATACAGCTGTTTTGTTCTTGTCTTTTTGAGAGGTAGGAGGAAAATGAGAACTTATGGGTAGGACTCATGGAGAAGTACACATAGTCATAAATGCATGAAACCATTCTCTTTTACTAACACTGGCATGTGGGCACCTAAATCATCCCTTTGGTTCCCCTCATGGTACAACAGTTCACCATCAACCAGCTCCCTACTATTCACACACGCACAGAGAGAGAGAGAGAGAGAGGAGATAGGGTGGGGGGGGAGGGGGGGGGGATTCAATGCTATCCTTGGATGGGTCCCAATGGAGAATTTGGGTATGAGATGATGCTATCACAAATTCTTTGTCAAAGGAATGGAATTTGATACCATAAGCTTTAGAGACATTTGGGTATTTTGTATTTTCTTTTGTTTTGAATGGATAACCATATGAATGATTGGCCATTCTTTTGGCTTTAAAAAAAAAAAATGAATAAATATCTAATCAGTCCTTGACTTTACTCTCCTGCCATTTCTCACCTTTATATTCCTTGGATCATTACATATTCCAGCAACATTCAATGGAGCTTTCCTTTGAGTAAAATGGCAGTTCAAGAAAGAGGGCATTTCAAGTTGAGGACCCTCTAATGTTACATTCTCTGGGGTTCAAGTAGAAATCCTCTTTCTTTCTATAAGACATGTTTGTTGCCTTTCTCATCCATATATAAACAGTGTTTGTTGTTAACCCATTGATGGCACTGGTGAAACAGAAATTCGTTGAACATGGAATCAAAAGCCACAACACTTGAAGCCCTACCTACACCTAAGTGCGGAAAATATGTTGACTTGTTTTCTTTTTGTCGGTAAAAGGAAGTTGGTTGAAACAACCAACCAAACATACATGATGTTTGAAGGAGGAGCCCATCTTAATCTACACCTCTTTTGTCCGACATTGTGTTTGGGTGTAGTTGAGATGGATTTTGATAACTAAGTTGTGGTAAAATGATGAAAGTGATGGTCACTACTAGTGGGTCTGATGCAATCAACCAGTGTCACAAAATATATAGAGGTATTATGGCAGTGTTATCTGAAAATGTTAATTTATCACGATATTTTTTGAGGGCCCATTTGTTTGTATAGAATTGTATTTCCTTAGAATTTGAAGAAATGTATTCCTACTAAAGTTTCTAAAATTATAGAAACAAGTTGAAGATGTACACACCGCCGCATATAATTTCCTCAATTCAATCATTTTGTGAGAACAATATTGGTTATTGGAGACAATGCCTCAATTTTCTTGAATTTGAGGGGAAAAGTAAGGTGAGTTTGGTGAAATGGCATCTAAGATTAGATGCAGTACTGCCTTCCACATTATGCCATACAAATGGAGGAAGTAGTGAAATACTGAAATCCCTAGTGGACTTGAGGGTCCACCTTCCATGATTGTCAAAATAAAGGGACCAAACCAGAAGAGGGACTTCCCCATGAATTGGCGTGACTACTACATTGTACAGCCAATGCGAAAAGCATATATATTAACTTAGCCTAGGAACATATAGACCCAATCATTGTATAAATTACCCAAATGTAATATCCATCACTTCAAATTATCCCTCAACTTTAGGGTTGGGGATTGGCCTTCTGCATGTGATTGACAACGTTTGAATTATTGGTCAAAACAAGTAACCATTGGAATTTCCTGGACACTACGTTTTACCACTTCTTAGTTCGAAAATGACCTGTTATGTGACGGTCTTGGCTTAATTCTATCTTAATGGTTAGAGGTGAGAGACATTATATACTTGGTTTTCGAAGTCCTCATGCTTTTCTTCCTCGAATAAACTATAGTGATTATGATTAAGAATCTATCTATTGAGTTGATCAATCCTCTTTCCATAGAGACAACCAATGATCAATTCCGATTTTTTTTTCCTGTTGGTCAAAGATTTGCGTAGCGTATGTGGGTATGTTAGTAGTTCTGAAAAAAGAATGGATCAAGGCAGAGGACTAGAGCACTTCTATTGGGCTGAGCACTTTTATCATCCAGTATAATCTCCTAATGACAAATAAGGTTCCATAAAGGGCCCATTGATGATAAGTTGATGATTAAGAACTTTGGTAATTGGTTTATCAAAGATTGGTTCCATATTGTAGATGGAATACAAAGATAAAAATGCTATTCAATTAATTTTATTGAATTAAGTTCACCCCATTCATGATACAACATTATTATATAAATAAATAATAATTACTTAGCCCAGGCCTTGGACTCTCAATAATGTTGTGCTTAACTTGTCTTGAGTTTCCAGCTCACCTGTAAGAGATATGAAAGTTCGATCTAGAAGATGTAGGACAACTAGGTCAACCATGATTCAAAGAGGGAGCTACCGTCCCATAGCACCTTACAGGTTAATAAAGGAGGGCATATATATCAAGATTACCAAAAATAAATTTATGTCCTTAACTATGAGTACATCCACACAAGAAAAAGGACATCTCCATAAATGAGATTATGACTCAGATAAAATCTATTTGACTTTGTAGTACTTGGAACTACAAACTCTTGAAGGAAGATTGGCTCTAAGAATCAGGTTGACAATTCTCCTTGTTAAATAGTTTTACATCTTAGCTCATCCCAAACCATAATTAGTGCATTCAAAGGATTATGTTGACCCTGAGCATTCTTAGATAGTTTTCAAATCCTAGTTCTTCTGGAACCATAAGTGCATTCAAAGGAGTTAGTTTGACTAATTGCATTCCTAGATAGCTTCTACATCTTGCTTCTTCTCAAACCACAAGTGCATTCAAGATGGTTAGATTGACTATTTGAATAGATTGAGAATCCCCAAGGCAACACACATATATTGATTGAGAAGGACATCCCTTATATCAATAAGCAAGACAGGACTTATACTTACCCAGTTTTCTAAGTTTTTCTTCTTTTTTTTGTTTTTGGTGGAAAGGCTTAAATGGTTTTTTTATCCCTGTTGAATTGCTACCAATACATGAAACCAAAAAGTTCTGAGAGATGGGACCAAGAGCAATCCATTTAAGAATCCCATATGATGCACATTTTCAACACATAGAATCTGCAAATTTCCTATGGGTGGGGAGACATTAAATGTATCTTATAACTTGCATGTGTTGTTATCAATGCCAAAACACTTCTAACCAAGTAAGAAAGAGAGATTAGAAGGTGTTAGAGTGAGATCTTTTGACTCTATGCTGCCACCCTCTTACATTCCCAAGATAGCACGAGTGAGGGATTTGAGTGTTCATGTCCTGTGCTTGCATTTCCAAAACATGTGTCTTGAAAAAAGAAATCCGGAAGATTAAAATAGCCCTTTTGTTTATATTACACTGAATATTTTAAAGATCAAAGTGGGAGATTACTCAAAATTTCAAGAAAATTGAAGAATACCCCCCATGTAGAATCCACATGACAGATAACACTGAGTGGGCCCCACCAATAGATATGGGGCTGTTTGCTCATTTGGGGCACATCCAAACACATTGAAATAAAAGTTTCCGGGGCTGAGAGTTTCTTTGGCATCATGACAGAGATCTGGAGCATTCAATTGGAAGGGTCGCGTGAAGCTCGAATGAGTGGCACGTGCTGGCAGTATCACACTCACATGAATGATTAATGGTCACTGTGTGTGCAAATGTATGATGTCAAAAAGGGTCACTCTAATATTTGATCATTCTCATTCTTGATTGGGAAGCCGAAAATTCAACAATTTTGGTAAGGCACATTTTTCATTGTCATTGAATCTAACAGTAGATAATAGGGTGTTCTTTTTCTTTTTTTTTTAACATCGGGCTACTCATTATAGTGATACTTGAACTTAAACTTGAACACAAGGGATCGATCCTTGGACATGTGTGTGAAACCGTGAGTGTGTGGGTGTAGGTATTAGTTCGATCATTGATAGTTTGCATGCCAATTCATTTGATTAGATGCGTGCTGAAAAGGTGTAGCTTGATCGTATTAATTTATGGGCTGAATTGTACAAACTCATATATGGGTTACCTAGAGGTGGCAATCGGGTCGGGTTGTACTAAACGGGTCGGACCCATTTATTAAATTACACATGTCTAACCCGCATCCGACCCATTTATTAAACGGGTCAGAAACCCTAACCTGCACCCACCACGGGTCGACCCGACCCGACCTGCATAACCCACATCTATCTAGTAAATAAATCGACTCAACTATGGTTCCATGCTTGACCAAAACTGACTTTTAAGATTAAATTTGGTCTAATCTCATTTCAACAATCATTTGATGCGCATTACCTTGCTTTCCATTAATAAAAAGCGTGGGGTTGAATTGGTTAATATCCGTTTATTTTTTTTTTAGCCTATGCATTAAAATGATCAAATTCAATTTTGGCTTAAATAAGCGGGTTATGCGGGTTAAGTGGGTCAACCCTAACCCGACCCGCTTAGTGGTGGGTTATGAATACTTGACCCGTGACCGACCCGCCTATTAAACGGGTCGGGTTAAGCGGGTAATACGCGGGTCGGGTCATATTTTGCCACCTCTAAATGAGTTGCTAGAACTTGTGTTTTTTGGGCCACAACTTTTGCCTCCTGCCAACCCAGGAAAAACATGTTTTCTTCCCTGCTCTTGTTATTAAAGGCTTCGGCCAGATCAATTATCATGTTCAGCCCAGTAGTTTTGGTTGGGAGTATAAGACATGGGTCTGATTGGCATAGGGGTGTTAACAAGCCGAGCCAAAGCTTGTCCAAGCCCATACCACCTATCTATCAGGCCTGATACTCAAGGCTTAGTTCCGGTTAATGGGTCTGAAAGCTAGGACCTTGCACTGTGATATATACTCAGTGTTACATGTAATACCAGGACAGGCCTTTAAGAACCTATAATCTCAGGCACATCATATTTAACCATCTGGAAAAATAGACTAATTACAGAGATGAAATCCAGCCCATTATGGGGTGGGTTTGGATCTGTCTCAAGAGGCCAAGCCCATGAGTACACCTAGCTAGGTGGCATATCTATGCTGCTTTGAGTTTAGAAGATGGTAAAAATAGCATTACCAGTAAGAATCAGGAGGAATCTTGTACTCATCTCTACCCACCTCAAAGGCATCATATCGTTTACTCGGGGGATGGATTGACATAACCTATCTGTAACATGGATATTCCACACTTACACTTCATCCCTGTTTGGATCTTTGCGACTAGATTGCTCTGCAAGCAGGTTACCACAATCTCAGTTTAGGAAGATCATAGAAGGGCAGTTGGGTTTCTCATATTGAATATGAGCAGGTAGGATGCGTAATTAAGTGAACCTCAATGCCAGGCATCAGGTGACTCACTATTGACATACATTTTTTTAGATTCTTTCATGTTTGGATCATTTGGTGGCTCCGCCGTATTATTCCATAAAAAGGGGCAGCAAGCAGTGTGTACTATTACCAAAAAAAAAAAAAACAACAACAATTATAATCGGGCAGAACTACAATACAGTGTCAAATCTGGTGCAGCACCTTCTTAAACGCATGAATTGGGCCTGCCTTTTTAAAACCCAAACCGATTGCCAACTCTAACGCCCATTGTATTCATTGTATATAAACATTCAAAGTCGGTTTCAATGGACCAATCTAACCAATCTTTAGATTGATTATTTGATTTTACACATGACTCCCTCCCTTTCTATCTCCCATGTTCTATCACAAAGCATAATCTCCACAGACAAATCAACAGGGCCTCTGGTGAAATACTTAGTAGATGAGACACAAATCATATGACCTTAGTCGTTGCTTTTGAATTGAAACTTCAACAGGTAGCCATGACAAGTCTTCACATGACAGCTGTGACTCTTCTACCATGCTGGACTAGGCCCAATAGTTTAAAATCTATCTACAGCACTCCAAAGTCCAAACTAATGACAAATTAAAAAAAGAAAAATGAGACACCAAGCAAAGTAGCTCGAACACTAGCATATTTTTTAAGCAAATAAAAATAAAATTTATACCTAAAGATACGAGTTATGAGAACAAACGTCGCCAATAAAGCAAAGGAAAAAAATGTACCGCACAAGGATGAGAATGCCTCATTTGGATACAATCATAAAGAGGAAGACAAAAGTAGTTCTGAAGACCAACTCAGTTCTGAGGCTCAAGTCCAAAGTGGAACCTCTTAGCATAATTGTCATTGAATGCTTAATTCAATTGTAACAGCCCCCAAGTTTGAGTCTGGATGAATACCTGCACTATATCCATGAGCACCGCCATAAACAAAGATTAGAACCATCAACAGGGTGCTCTGAGCTCACAAAATTGTCAGACCAGAGAACATAAATCCTTTAGCCATTAGCCCTTCAGCCATTCCAACCAAATACACAAGCCTTCTAACATACAGCTGAAGTCTCACAAATGTACAGTTCAATGTCAACATCCATTAGAATAAAGCTAAGATGATGATGAAAATGACAATGATAATATAATACTGATCACCGATCAAACTCAGGATAGTCATTCTGTTTTGAGTAAAAAAGATGGAAGGCGGCCTCGTACAGAGAGCATACATTTTAGAAAGGTAGCTCTATTATGCAACATGAGGCCATTCCAACCCCTTTTCCCAGCTTCCAGGTGGGCACAGAGCTGGAGCAAGAATTAAAAGGAGAACAAGGTACCCTTTAAGGATGTCAGAAATTGGAGATTATGCGGGAGATTTTAGACCAGAATCTGGAGACTCAGAATCCACAAGACAATCTTGGGTGGACACTGATTCACATTGATGCCTTGATTTCTGCACATCAATCAAATGGCGAAAAAAGTTGATTCCATATTCCTGATTTGTTCATATTTTCATGTTATCGACCGTGAAAATAAAAAGGTGAAGTACAATTTACAAAGGCATATCTGGCACCATGCAGCCTGACCCAGAAGAAAGAGAAACGAAAAAAAAAAAAAAAGGTTAGAATTCTGAAGCCCTTTATCAGAAAAGAAATAACCCTTTTTTTATAATGTGGGTATCCATGAGGTCTTTGACCCAACAGGACTATTCCCCTAGGTGGTACCCGCTAAACCCAAACAAACGCACACCAAACAAATCTGGGGCTGGTTTCGAAAACAAGGCGTGGAGAGCAAACCCATACCTTACAAGTTACACAACTCCACCAACTACCAGGTGGGTAAAAGAAATAACAACTCGTGGAAGCTCTATGGAATATATAAACACTCATCATTCAAAAATAATAATAACAATTAGTGTGTGAAGAGAATCAGGTATGTTAGCACAGCAAGTGCAAGTTTCCAACTTGAAAAAGTAACTACCAATTAAAATAAGCCCCATGGCAGAGTTTTCGATGTCCACTGGCCTACTAGATACAAGAATGCTTCATGATCTAGCCATTCAAGTAAAATGTGTGTTGCCAATTGTCCAATCTAGAGGCATAAAATGGATGGATGGTAAGCAGAGATTTTACTTGACAGTTAAATGACCTTTGGTCAGATGGGTGGCAACATCCAATGGGCCTATTTTTTTGTAACTAGCTATCTTTGGTATTTGGAAGGGGTCACGACTGGCTATCCTTGGTATCTAGTAGGGTAGTGGACCTCACAAACTCTAGCACGTAACCTATTTTAATTGGTAGCTGCTTTTACAAGGAAACTACCACGGTGTCCTTTTTGTCTCATTAAAAATGGGTACAGAAACCTTTTTTTTTTATAACAAATGGGTTCATAAACTTAACTCACATGAAAGATTAAGCCCAACATTATAGATTCATTAGTGCACTATGGCCCACCTTTTTGAAATCCAAACCACTAACAATCTAATGCAGCCTATATACATGGAACCAACTTAAGCGCAAGTCTCAATCAAGTGAAGCAAAGCCATGGCCCATAGGTTGTGAGTTGTGACTTTAATTCCATTTTTATTTAATGATGCCACATCTCAGGCGTCAAATGAAGTCAAAATTACCTAAAATCATATCCATTAGATTGCTTATTCAATTAGCTTTTCAATAAGCCCAAATTCATATGATTTTAACTCGTATTGAGAAAGTTAAGGCCTACAAATTTAAGGGTAATTCTGTCATTTTGTCTTTATTATGATTGAATGTCAGTGATTGAGGTTTCTCTTTTTAATACTTTAGATAGATTAGGCTTTCTTCTTTTACTTTTAAAAGAGATGTAAGACTATTAGAAAGGGAAGTTTTGGAAAAAAAAAAATTTTCTTCCCATGAAGATTTGCTATGGTAGCTATCATGGTTCAAAATAGTGGCCGCTGCACATTATCAGCCGTAGTGGTTGAGGCCGCTACATTATTTTGAAAATAGTGGCACTACTGTCTAAAACCTTGTAGAGCCAAGCAATTTTAATTTAAAACATTATGTTTTCCTATTTTTTTCTCCTCAATAGCCTTATATGTTTCTAAATCACTAAAAAATCACAAGATTGACGACTACAAAAGATTCAATTTTTTTTACCACACCACTACGTAGCGTTTTGGCCACTGGCAACTACGCCCCCCAAAACTACAATTTTGATCCTTGGTAGCTATGTAGTTTCATTGACTCTTATCATGCAAGGTTAAGGGCCTTTACACCTATTCTTTGTGCAATATGCTTTATGCTCACCTCAAACCTATGAGGATGCTGATTTTAAGGGTGCAGCTTCACTATTCAAGCAACCAAATAGATCAAGTGGGTTTCAATCTAAAAATCTATTTATTAACTAGGTAAGACTATGGAGGGACTTATGTCAGAGCTTAATTCTTCTTGCATTGCTTCTTTTCACTTTCAGTATAAGGCTCTTGAACTGTTTAAGCAACTTTAAGGAAGTAATCATTCAAAAAGAAAAAAATCTTCTTGCATCAAAATCAGAGTTCCACCTTGTGTCATCATTATGAAAATTTTCATTCCAGTTAAATTTACGTGCACTACTAGATTGATCATGTATGATACAAGTATTAATATACATGTTCAAACATCATCAATCTACAGCTCACATCATTAAATACTTAGTGGCCCTATGTTCAAAGGCATTTCCATCAATTCCATTGTCCATAATTGGCACGAAGTGGTCTTCTCTCAACCTATCTCAAGAAGAGTACTTCCAATATGGTGTCCCCACAAGCGCCCCCGCCTCCCCATTTGCTCTCAAGCTCAATTTTGATGGTAGTGCTTGTGGAAACCCCGGCCCCGCTAGACTGGGAGGAGTTATTCGCAATACAGAAGGAACCATTCTCCTATCCTACTCCGGCCCGGCTGGTTTGGGTTCAAGAAACAAAGCAAGATTATTGGCTTTCAGAACTGGCATCCGTGAAGCATCAAAGCTCAATCCTCGTCAGCTTCTCATTGAAGGGGACTCCTACTGCGTCATTCAATGGGTAAGACAATCTTCCAGCCCTCCTTGGAATCTTGCAGATATCATTGAAGAAGTGATCCAGCTTACAAGGGAGTTAAATGGCTCTTTCCACCATGTTAAGAGATCGGCTAATCGGTTAGCGGATAAGCTAGCCAAAGAGGGAGTTCTAAAACCTGCCTTGATTGTGTCTATGTAACTCTGTTGTTAGCTCTTTTAGGTGTCCATGCCCGCCATTGTTATGGAGGTTGTACCCATTTTTTAGGGGTTTTCCCTCTCTTCTTTAGGTTTCAGTTGCTCATCCCTTTGCTATGGGTTTGCTATGGGTTTTTTTGAGTCAGTATGTCTCTTATACTGTTCAGATCCTTTTGAGCAATATATCGTCAATATTTTCGGAAAAAAAAAAAAAAAAACAACTCGCATCATTTTGATTCGAGTAAAAAAAATTATAATGACAAATCAAAGTGGCACAATGATTCTAAGTTGGTTAGATATCATAGGTGAGCCCCACTAACAGACATATAGCATTGGATCCATAAGTCCTCCTGGATCCCTTAAGAAAGCTTTAAGACATCTCTATCAAAACTGTTACTTCTTTTCTTTTCTTTTTTTCCTCCTTGAGGAGCTTTTGGTTATGTTTACTCTTATTTTTCTTTTTAAGGAGTTTTGTACACATGGCCAGATAACTCTTCAATGCTTTTGAAAACCACACAATCTTACCCTCATTGGATAGGTAATTTGAATGACAAACTTAATGTAGATAATGACATCATTTGACATATGAGATACATCCACCTGAAAAACACAAGATAAAAAATAAAAATAAAACTCTATTTAACTAACTTGGCACATGTGGGACCTAATGTCTCAAATACACACACACACAAGGGAATTTGCATAAAAACCATTCACCACCAAATATATGAAGGTCAAACCGTAACCAAACATGCAAGGGCAAAAATGAAGCCCAAGGCCTAAAAATATGTAGCTAAAAGTTTGTAAAGAAACACAGCATCACAACTTCAAATAACTACATATTCCATCCTTTGACTTGGGTGTCTTCGTATAGATATAGGCATGTAGCCCAAGCATATACAACATTGATCTAAAATTCGGTCGAGTCTGGTTCGCTCCCTTTGTTGCATAGTAATGCAACCCAGGCTAGTATAAAAGCATGTGGATCTATGTTTTTAAGCTTAGGTCTATGATTGTATGCCCAAGTATAATTTTTTTCCTAATAAAAAATGATTTTAAAATATCCAAACTTTTTTATTTTAATATTTTTCATGTCAAGAGAAGTAATGATATTGTTTTATATGTAGATATATCATTTTTCACCTTATTCTACACTTTTTCAAAAACTTTCTTCTCTTACAAGCATTTAAATTACATTATTCTGAATATTTATTAATTGGTTTATGGTATCGATTATTGAATGTTGAAAATATATGGTAAATAATGTGTGTAACAATTCATTTATTTATTTTGTATATTTACTTGTTTAGTCTTGCAACTTGTGAGTTAGTGGTATACATAGTTACTAGAATCCTACGATTCGTAAAGATCCTAAGGAAAATGACTCGTATCTATGCATTGATACCCATTTCCAATTGAATTTTAGGACATAGGTGTGAATCTTACGATTCAATACTTGTTTTATCAAGTCCTATGATTCAAGAGATTCAACTTAGTGAAAACAACCACGACCAAGAGGTTAATATTAGTAATCTTTTTTCTTTCTTTCTTTCCTTTTGTGTTAGCTTTGCTACGTTCAAAAAGGATATTTAATGATTGAAGAACACCTCTTATTAAGAATTTTTGCAATTTTGAGGAGGTTTTAGAGATGAATAAGGAACTAGCATTAAACTAAAGTGATCAATTGTACAGATAGGGTTTTGTCCTGTATTCTTTTCTTTTTTTCTTCTTCTTTGTGAACATTGTTTTGACTTTGGAAGACTCCTAACATGTAAAATTCTTGATTTGGATTTTGTTATTGTTTTTTGATTTCGAAAAAAACAAGAACTATTGCAACTTGTTTATTTTTTCTTGTAACTCGGATCTCTTAAGCGCACTTGACTATTTGCACATATCATTTATGATATATTAATATATGTTAGTGACGTTCTTCATGTGACTGTACATAGTCTTATTTGTTGTCACGACCCAAATTCTGGGGCCCTGTCAGATCTCTGGATCGTGATAACTTGGTAATATTTACCTCAATATGCCTCCCAGACTCAATTGCACAAAGATAGTGGTCAGATGGGTCCCACTCCATCTTAGTCCTGCACTACCATGGTCGACCAATAATCCTCCATCATGCTACCAGATCTGATTTGAGATCAGATGGCCAATGGGGCCCCACAATCCTCAATCGTTACTTACTCCAATGACGACTTGGTTCTGGTAGTCAACGTATTGAGGAATTCATGAATTAACAACTCCATTAGAGTTGTATACTGCTACCAATCAGAACTTACATGATTTTCCATAACTTAAATAGAGCTTATGCCAAATCCATGATTACAGGATAATCTCTATATACAGAAGCATTGAAAACAGTTGAGGCATGCCAAATCATCAATCATCCATGATTAAATTATCCAAGGTATTTAGGAAGATCCACTCACCTTTGATAAACGATCGTCGCCCTAGAATGCGAACTTGACATCAGCAGCCTTCCTCTCCTTCTCCTAAATTGAAATCCGCAATGGTTTGCTCTGAGAGTTTTTCTCCAATGAAGATGATATATCAATAAGGGTCGTTGGTTCTCTATATATAAAGGAGAGATGGAAATTCCTTATTCCTTTCAAACTTTCTATTTAGAGTTGTTTTACAACTCCATTCCTTCCCAAACTCTCTCACGTGGGATACTTGTTAAGTTACTAAAAGTACGGGCTTCTACTTCCATTATAACTTGGGCCAAGCTATAACTAAAATACTACCTGGGCCAGACTAATCCTAGGCCCAAGTAACTTAGGATATTACATTTGTCATTGTATTTATATTGCTATGGATGGAAAATGGATGGATTATGAATACCTATATTTTACTTTTCATTATTTTTTATATAAAAAAAATGAACGATTAGTGATACATTTATGATACGATTTGATTCATCCCCTTGAATGATTTGCGATAGAATTACAATTTTCAAAACAATGGAGGTATGTTTATGACTATTGTAGTTATGAATTATAGAATATGTACTATATACGCATGTAGCCCCCAAGGAAATTCATTAATGAAGGAATGAAGAATATGTATTATTGACAAAATCCAATCGCCTGTATTGGGAGTTTGAGACTAATGTCTGTATATGTTTCATATTATTAAATTATGTATGCTCAATCTCAATTTGTAGATTATAATTCGTAATGGTGCAGGAAAAGGATAATGAAGTGGATCCCGACTGGAATCACAGAGAAATTGTTGGTGGTAATCAACACAAAGTGAAATGTAACCATTGCCACAAAGGATTAAATGGTGGCATGCATCAATTGAAGTGTCCTGTAGGTCATTTGTCCGAGGATTTGAAGGGTTGTCCCAATGTCCCCACTAAAGTGAGACAAGAAATGTCGGCCTTTCTTCAGATTACGGCAAAGAAAGAAAAAAGGAAGAAAGAACATCATAGAATTAGCAAAATTGGCTTATATAATGAAGATAATAGTGATGATTATAAAAAAAATGACAACATTAGGGAATTAAAGAGAAAAATGAGAGTGAGCGGGGAAAGCTACTTACAAGAACAGGCTCACTTAGATGAGCTGTGGGGTGGAGCCAGTGCTTCCAGATAAGAAAGAAGAAGCCCTGAGGCAGGAGCGGAAAGAACCAACAGGGTCGTCCGCGAGGTCAGGGGCCATTGATTTTTTTTCCATATAGGACCCAGGGTGCAAAGCAAACAATGACAGAGATTTCATTCACCGAGGACATAAAGCAAAAGGCACTTAAAATTGGCCAGGACATTTCAAAATTTATCCATCACAACAGTATTCCGCCAAATGTGGCCAATGCACCATACTATAGGCCATGGTGGATACAATTGTTGAAGTTGGCCTAGGAGTCAAGCATCTAACAGCCTATAAAATGCAGTCAATATCTTGATCTGGAGATGTATGATTGTAGGAGATTTGTCAAGGAACACCATTAAGACATGGCATGAATATGGCTGCAATGCAGTGCACGCTTTGTGTGATGGTTGGATACCCCCAAAAGAGACCAAGTTGTTAATTTCATGGCATTTTGTGTGACGGCTGTTGTATTTATGGACTTGTTCGACGTCTCGAGGTTCTACAAGACTGCCCAATTTAGTTTGACGATCATGGCAAGGGCTGTGAGTACCATTGAACGAAAAACCATCGTTCAGGTTGTTACATACAATGAGGCAACTTCAAAAAAGGGCTAAGTACCCATATCTAGTTTGGGTCCCATGTGCTGTTGAATGTTGATTGTGTAGATCTATTACTCCATGATATCTATCGGTTTCCACAGGTGTGTGACACTATCGAAGAAGGCAAAAAACATCACTTCACTTATTTACAACACAATGTCACTGTTTCCCTCCTCAGAGGTGATCATGAAATTTTAAGGCCAAGAATCACACAGTTCGCTACACACTTTCTAGCTTTGACGAATCTCTGTCAGCAGGCGGAATTGATGTATATGTTCACCTCTTCTGAGAGGGTGCACTCCTGATTTCACCAAAGATTATAAGATTACTAAGGCACAAGAGGTTCCCCACATAGTTCTCGGCAAGGATTTTGGGGGCAGGGCCGAGAACATTATATACATAGCAGAGCCATTGATGAGGGTCCTAAAATTAGTTGATGGCAATCTGAAGGCAACATTTAGTCATGTCTGCGATGCCATTGATAGGGCTACGCTTCTCATGAAAGAGAGGATAAGAAAATGATGTCTCGATGATTATTTTAAGCAATTCTTGGAGATATTCAAGAGAAGATCGAAGGAAAAATCAACATTCAACAGGTTACTGATATGAAATGTTAGATATTCGCATCTATTAAATTCTGTGATGAATTATGTTTATTTATTATACGAATTGAGTCATTGTATGAATGGTGAATTATGCAGTGTACTACTTAAATCCAAGTTGCCATTATAAAGAAAGGTTTTCTAGGTTCAAGTACGAAGAAGTATTTTGAGGACTCAAGAAGGCGGTCACTCAGATGGTGGACAACATTAATACACAAATTGAAATACTTCAACAAATAAGATATTTTTATTCTTGTCATTTTCTTATGATGTCAATTTCTAAACTGCGAATTGATGTGGCTTTTTTTTTTTCTTTTTTTGCTCAGGTTAGAATATTTAGAGGTGCATTAAGCAGTTTTGGTGTCAAGGTTTGCATCAGTGCTCACACAAGATTGGAAACAAGTAGTGTATTGTGTACATAAGTAATTTGCATAGAGCATGATATTTTATTTAGTTGATCGTTGAACTGATATGGATATTTTTGTTTGGTTAATGCAGCTAAATGGTAGTGAACTTTTGTGAGGATGCTCTTGATCTTCAAATGTTGGTCATAAGGATCTTGAGCCAAACAGAAACATCATCGGGTTGTAAGAGGAATTTCAGCACATTCGCATTAATCCATATAAATTCTCGCAATTATCCAACCCGAGAAAAGATGAAACAAATGGTATTTATAAATTACAAAATGAGGATGAAGGCAAAAAACTTGAAGAGCAGAGATAACAAGGATGGATTATATGACCCGATTAATTTAGATTATATTTTCTATGAAGACAGCCCATTGGGCCAGTGGCTTCATGAAAGAAAGGGGCCAATCTATATGAGTTCTGATTTCTTTTATTCAAAGGCAGGAGATAACAGTGAGAATCGTTCTAGTGGTTATTATGACGATGATGTTGTTGTTCATTCGTCGTCCCCCCGCTCGCAGCTGTAGGGAACTTCAACAGCACAAAAGGGGAAGGAGCCCACAACCGCAATTTCAAGTCAAACACATGGACACGGCAGCTTTCAGTCTTCAGCATCGTAGCATGAGCGAGAAAAGGAAAAGAGAGATGAAAATATCAGCATCTGAACATTTCTAGAGTGAGCCGCCCACAACACGTGGCTGGAAAAGCTACAAGTCACCATCCACCTTGTCAAAAGCAAAGCAATGGTTTAAGAACGAAATCAAAGAGAAATTGACTCTTGATGCTGGTAAGAAGAAGATACCAGCTCAAAGAATGGTGCATACAAGTACAGAGGAAGAGAATCAACAAAAGAAGTCCCCAGGGACAACATCCAGCATGAAGCAGTCACCATCAGGGTCTGGTGAAGGGGAAGATGTTCAACAATCACAAGGCAAAGGCGGTGGTAATGGTGGACAATACATTGATAATGTTCAAATTTATGATCCAATCCATTGCATGGTGGTTGGGTGAAGCCTGATGGTGGTTGAGGAATATAAACTTAGGATGACATTCTTAATGATGAATATGGCAAATCCAAAGGTGTCGAGTGAAAGAAGCGAAGACTTTAGTGAGCCATATGGAGGTTACCAATATGCACCATATGATCGGTCATAGATGGGATATGATTATGGGTATCACGCATATGACCAGGGGTCATGAAAACTGACGCAAACACCACCGCCTATTATAGTCATTGACACGAACAACAAATGCCACCAACCTTAAGCTTATTCATCTAACCCATATGCTATACAAGGAGAAAGTGGTTTCTAAAACTTCAACTTCCAGTATGGATATAGTTATCAACATTCTCAAGATGATAAAGATGATGAAGAACAGCCAGCAAGACATTCTACCTGGTATCCATACATCTTGTTTTCATTTTTTCACTATCAAATTTGTAATTAAATTATTAACAAATAACAACTAAGGTATTAATATTATAAAATGCATGAATCTTCTACATTGTTTACTTTATATTTGTGACGACTAATGAGCTTGTGTTTTCTACATTTTGTAAATCAATGGTTTTCATAATAGTGGAGGTGCCCACAGTCATGTTTAACCAAAAAAATGAGGCTAATGACATGGCTTGGCCCGACTCAGGGCAAGTCAGGGGCTGATTCCTACTTTTAAACACTGATCTAGAATCTACACTCCGTTCACATGGCCTATGATACCCGAATACTTATGCACAGGTACTTGGTCCTGCAACAGTACTTCCATGTCCAAGTTTAGCATATCCTACTGCATTTCATTTACTTCTGTTACTTTTCCTACTTTTCTGAGGTAAAAATTGTTACAAAGGAATGTACACAACTATAATTTCATTAATGTAGCAATGTTGTAAATAAATAAATAAATAATCAGAATGGCCTTATCTGTTTCAATGTGTCCAAAGTGTTGAAAAATGCAGGGTGGTATTTTGGCCTAATACTTGATTAGATACTAATAGGTTGCAAGAAAGGGCATGGCATGCTTTATTCATCATGTTTGTGAAAAATAAGAATCTCAACAACTCCAAACTTATCATTTTTCCTCTTCCAAGTCTCTATTATTCATCCAAATGCTAATGCAAGCAAATCTAACTACAACAGCATACCTTAAAAAATCAACAGCATCAGGCATGCACTAGGTCTGCTGGCACGACCTCAGCCTAGGAGTGAAAGTTTTGGGAGAAGATGGTTGGGTTTTGTGAGATTTATGAAGGGAGGATATGAGATGGAAAGATTTTTAGGGAGATGGAGATTTTCCGCCCATTGGTTAGGGTAGGTTGGGTCTCTGTGTTTGTTGTGGGCTCTGAGGACTCGCTTGTAGGACTCAATTGTATGCATGTTAATCATGAAAGGTAGTGTGGTGGAATTGAAAGGTCTCATTGTATGAGTTAGTATATGCAGTCAACATCCGTGCCGCCCATTTGGCCGAACCTTCGATCAGTTGAAGCCATTTCACACTCTCATCCGCATTTTCGTGCAGCATGCCCAATTAGTCTTTTTTCATCAAATATTTATCCACCGCTGGGCCTTTCTTGCATTTAAAAATGCTCATTGAAGACCTCCCAGGCAAAATATTCGGCTCCACAGTCCACACCAATTATCTCCCTCGCCCTTCATAAAAAAGAGTCGCCCATATTTCTACTTCTATTGTCACGTCCCGGACTCGAGAATTCCCTGATTAGGGTGGTTCCCAAAGAATGAGACGCGTATTCCAGTGAACTCACATTTGTTCCGGACCTAATCCGAATTCACAAAGGAAAAAATTCCACATTTCATGTGTGAGGGCTTACTCATTGACACATGTTCATCAACATTTAATTGCGGAAGTATGTACAATATCAATATCAAAGCCATGAGCAGTTCACTATTCAATTTATAATATCACAATTTATCTTTAACAAAGCTAATAATTTAAATCTCATAAATGTTAAGTACATAAGTACTATAATGAATATCAACTAGATGTTTATCTCAATTGAACATAATCCTAATACAATGTAAATCTACAATTCATGCATTGCCTTAAGCTAAGTGAAATACAAAATACTTATACTTAACTCAAGATTACTATTCGAAAACGTACTCCAGCTGTCATATCTAACCGAAGAATTTACACATCAATCTTTAATTATGTTTGGTTACTAATTGATCTATTCGATGTCCTGGATCCCTGTGACACCAAGAGTAATACCTCAAATACAACGATTTGGCAAGTATAAGCAATAAACAGGATGTACATGATGTTTCAAATGGATAAGATGACAATTAAATTAATAAGATGTCATTTGTAAGAAATAACTTAAACAACTGTGCCATGATAGATAAAACCATGTTTTCAAAAATCAGACCAATAATACATCTATGTTTTCGAAATCAAATCAATAATAATTTATATACAAATTTAGCTACTACGTGAGCTCATCCTCTCAATGAGAGCGAATCTAGTTGGGATGTCACCAGCGGCCCGGCCAAAGGCTAGCTGGCTACCTGGTTATGGAGTTCCGGTGCTGCAGATGACATACTGCAGTAGTCTCAAATAACTAAACCAATGTTTATCCCCGTCGGGCTTCACAAGGTCGAAGCTAAGTAATGCCAACTAAATTGAATCTATAACAAACCAAATCTGAATACATTTTATGTACACGTTTACAATCAAATCAAATAGAAATCTCGTATAATCAAATACTTGTTCAATTCAAATCTTTCATCAAATATCTAATGATTGCACGTTAATAACGAATTGGAAGGTAGATAATTGAATCAATGATGTGAACAATATAATCACTTATCAATGAAAATTTATATTAATAGAAATCTCAACTTCAATATGTAATATAATTTATTTTAAAAATAAAGGCATTACTAATTAATTAATTATTCACATAGACTATTTCTATCCAACACAAGATAGATTAAGAGAATCAATGCGTCATTACTCAATTGGTGTCACTTATTATGAATTACATTGAACCTCCTAATTGATCTTCTTGGCATAGCAATTAGACTATTGATTTCCATTGGGCTAAATTAATAAGGTTAAGGGTTTCATTTCTAAAGACGTATGGTCTAGTGAAGCCTAATTTTTTCTATAGAAATGAGGTGGACACTTTAATTATCCATCGGAATGATTAAAGTGGTTAAACATAGACTAAGAGTGATAATTCACTCATAAAATGGGTTAATAGAAGCCCAAATAAAGTGCTTCAGGTTCGCTCGAGCGGACCCAGATTCGCTCGAGCGGACTCCATCCAGAGGGCTGGTCGCTCGAGCTTGGGTTCAGTCTTCAGGTTTGCTCGAGCGAATGCTCCAGTTCACTCGAGCGAACGGTCTAGGGTTTCAGAAACTCGAATTTCTTCAAGTATTCTTCTTTCCATTCGTTGCTTTTTCTAATAAACCACCTGCACTAAAGGGCCATTTTACTCCTATTTACAATACACATATTCTTTCTAAATCCATTTGTCAATTAAAATTATAAAACCATGTAATCCATCTATTATTAAGGAAGTAAATCATTAAAAAGAATTCTATTCAAATCAAATGAAGATAACAACATGTAATCTCAATTTATGCTTATACTTGCCTCAATTACACACTTTCCAAGCTTTATCCAAGCCTCTTACTAACCTCTTGCTTAAATGATGAAAACCCCTAAATCATAAACCCTAATCAAAAGAAATCCATCGAAAATGATGAGAATGCAAATGCATGTTAATACATGAGTCTCCTTGACTCTAATGGAACCCAAATCATAAACTAAAAGGGTTTGTAGCTTACCTTTATGGAAGGATCTCGAATTTGAAGGAGATAGGATATAGGTGGAGAGGGTTTCTTGTCACAAAGATGCAAGAAAGATGGAGAAGATAAAGAGGATTCCAAATCCATGATTTTCAAGCTTTCTTAAGCCCTTCCTTCACCACTTGGTATAAAGACCTCAAAAACCTCAATTTATAAACCCTATTCAAAAGAAAATATATGGAAAAATGTAATAAATATGTATGCATGTGATGAGATGAGTCTATTTGACTCTAATACAATTCAAAATCATGAAATAAGAGGTTTGTTGCTTACCTCTTGATGATAATTCCGAATTTGGAAGGAAAGGGGGGAATAATGGAGATGGTTCCTTGTCCACAAAAGTAGAAAGGAAATGAGGAAGATGAAGAGGCTCCAAGCTTTACTCCAAAAAGTCCATGCCATAATCTCTACCTCCTAGATGATTGAAGAAGGAAGGAGGAGGAAGAGAGGAGAAGAAGAAAAGTAGTAGAAAGGAAGGTAATGGGAGAAAAGGATGGGTATGGCTTGTTTATAAAGGGGTAAGGGTGTATATTTTTGCATAAAAGTCCACCCTTGGGACATAATTTGGATAAAAGGCTTCTTAGGTGGGAATGGGCTTGGGTTTGTAGATGAGTTGAGTTGGGTCTAATGAGTTTAGGTCTCATTGTGGAAATAATGTAGGGGAGGTGTTTGATGAAATGCTTATGAAGGTCTACAACATTTAATACATACAAATCATCATAATTAACAACTAAGTGTAATTAATTTAGTCAAAATATTATTAATTAGTACTAAACAAGTTTAACTTGGGTCGGGGTGTAATATCTATAAAATGAGGAAGGATCCAATGGAGTAGTACCATCATAAAATGTGTGATGAAGTTTTACCTGGGTGATTTTTGATGTACGGGTAATTGAAGTATGGTGAGATAAAGCATCAAATCAAGAGAGAATAAAATATAAAGTGTTATAATAGTATTTTATTTTTAGTTGTTTGGAATGAAACTTTTTTCACTTTTTGAATATAAAAGTGGAGTATTTTTGTCTTTTAATGAAAAAAGGAGATTGATTTTTTTTATTTATTTATTTTAATTCAAAAGTAATTTTAAAATTGTGTACTTTTGATATGACCCCTTATCATTTTTCGTTTAGATTCACTTTACTTTAACTTAACTAGTTAATTGCCAAACATGTCTTAAGAAAATGAAATCGGGATGGTCTTCCTACGATGTGGGGTTGCCCACGGTAACGTGGCGGACCATGAGTGGTCCATTCACAGTCACTGTGGAATTTTACTTCATCAGATCTGGACTCAAGAAAATGGTGTAACAAGGTAGGTGCCACCCTATTAAAAAAAAAAGAGTAAGAGCCACCCATTTACTGATAAAAAATTTGATGGGCCACTCTTAAAATGGCGCCTCAATAACATGGCTTTGGATCTCCCACATTGGCGCACCGACGGGAAGAGATTCTACACATATGAGATGAAATGGTAAATGCACTTTTTGCTCATCATGGTGTAGTCAAAGACTGACTTATATCCATTTAGTTTTTAAAAAACACAACATGACATGAATCTTTTTAGAGGAATTTACCTGAAAAGGGACCTTAGATGGTCACCAGACGAAAAAGAGGACACTAGTTTATATGCTACGAAAACGGTATTCCCGCCAATTTTTTTTTTTTTTTTGCTTATTTTCTACAAGCGACAACTTCGTCACAGATTAACACAGCAATTTTCGCATTAGCTTCTGTGAAGCAACGAAGTCGTCAGATATTAAAGCACACTTTCTTCCACTGGCTTCTATGAAGCAACGATGTCGTCTGATATTAAAGCACAATTTCTTCCACTAGCTTCTGTGAAGCAACGATGTCGTCAGATATTAGAGCACACTTCCTTCCAAATTTTATCTTCTGTGTGGCAATGACATCATCACCGACCATTGCAATCGAAAAAAATGATGTGTGTATTGATTTTATGTGCGATCACAATACAAGACATGGACATACAAGCTTCGTTTCTTGCCATAAAAAAGCACATAACTTGGCATTCAAAAATTCATATTAAAACATTCAATAATCCACCATAAAGCAACATTCAATTATCCATAACAAGCGAACGGTCTCTCCCAATAATTTTATGGATTTTAACATTCTAATAATCCCTCATCTTGTGCGACTTGTGTTTGTTTGTGGAAGGATGAAAGGTTCATTGTAGGTTGATTAAGGTTGGATTTGACTTGGATGTTTATGTTGGCAATTTGCTCATCTCTATGTATGCCAAGACTGGGTGTATTGACTTTACAGAGAAAGTGTTTGATGAAATGCCGATGAGGGATTTTGTTTCTTGGAATTCGATGATTGGTGGGTATGCTTTAGATGGGGATGGGTGGAAGTCGCTGTCGTGCTTCCAAGAAATGATGGAGTGTTGTATCGGAGCTAATCGGTTCAGTGTAATCAGTGCACTTACTGCTTGTTCTTTGGTGAAATCAGTGAAATTAACATGGGATGGGTGGAAGTCAACTCACGTTGACAGTGAGTGGAGAGCAAGAGAGAAAATGAAATGTAGGGGGGGGTTAGTCCATGTTGGCAGTGGATGAAGTGAGAGAGAGGAAGAAAGTAAGAGAGAAACAAATAAAGAAAGAGAAATAGAGAATGCGAAGGGTGGGAAGGGGGGTACATCACGTTGGCAGGGAGGTGAGTGAGGAAGAGAGGAAAGAAAGAAAGAAAACAGAGAAATAAAGGAAACAAAGAAAGAAAAAGAGAAACAGTGAAGGGAAAATGGGGAAAAACAAAGAGATGGGTTGGGGGGGGGGGGGTTTTGTCGGAGATGATGGTGGCCGGCGGTGATGGGTGCTGGTGGTGGTCGCGGACGGCGACAGGGAGCTCCGGGAGCATGGCTGGGTGAGGGAGAGATGAGTGAGAGAAATGAGAGATGGTAGAAGAGAGGAGCTCAGTCATGGTGATGGCAACGGCGTCGTCCGACGGCGGCGAGGCAGTGAGGAGAGGGAGTGGAGAACGAAAGAGAGAGAGTGATAAGAGGAAAAAAGAGAATGAGAGGGATGGGGGCTGCTGTGTTGTGGAGAGGGGGAAAGGGGAGTGGTCTAAAAGAGGGAATGGGGGAAAACGATGGGAGGAAGATGGGGAAAATAGGGAAAATGATGTTTCAAGAGCGACAACGTCGTCACAAGTTTTAATCATTATTAAAAAAAAATGGAAGTGGTCCCCTGGGACCACTTCCGTGCCATATTTACAAGTGGCCCATTTTTTTGTTGTAGGCCATATTGGGGCCTTTTTTAGGTAAAATTCTCATCTTTTTAATGAGTATTTTAATAATATAAATAAATAATGAATATCAATCTTCCTTGTGCCTCTATGATTGCAGAGGACGTACAAGAGATCATCAAGGATTGGATTGGTTCCACCCTCTTCTTCATTAAAAATATATATACAGAGACGTATAAAATATTTTTCAAAACTACTCAATTTGACAAATTTTACTAAATATCATTCGGGTAATTCTACTCTTCAGGAATAATGACAGAATATTACCAAGCAAGTTCATCACAACTCATTCGTGGAGAAGATTCTAAGCTCAAATCGCTTTTAATTAAACATAATTGTTAACATAGAAGTGATGGACTGCCCCCTCTCAATTTCCACAAGTACTCATTGTTGGATTAGAAAAAAATAAAACCATTAAACTCGAGGGCCATCGACCAATGAGATTAAGATGATCCAATAATGTTCACATATAGTACACTTTCCGTCACCACTCTATTATAAACACACGGTAAGTAGGCTATATATATCATATAAGAAGTTTATAAAGTTTCTTAATTTTATAGTACCCTTTCGAACATCAACTCAAATTAAAAAAATTGGGTACCTTACCCAACTTGAGCCGACCTTACAAAACCTGAAATGCCTACCTTACATTACTGTCACTATAGTGGACTCTGATACCATTTGTTAGGATCGGAACACACGTACGATTTACGAGATAATCAATCAATCACACAATCAATTTACGAGGCACAGATTTATGTGGTTTCGCAAGATTGTCTACGTCCACGAGAGATTTACGCAGTTCACTATTATTGGAGATTCCCATAAGAGTACAAGCATTCACTGTCTCTCTTGCTCTCTCTCAATTTCACCATAAGTACAATGCTCTCACCACCCAGTATAAATATATGAAGCCCTAAACCTCTAGACACCCTCAATCTGACCTTATGATAAATGGTCCAGATTAAACCGACAAATTACAGATAAACCCTGTAATAAAATAAAGTCTATATCAAGCTTCACCAACCCATCAATCTCCCACTTGAAGACTGAACATACTGAATGCTTTGACAATAACAGAACACGGCTAAGAATCTCGATACCTCATCTTCATGCTTGAATCTCTGTAGTCACCACCTTTGTGAACATATCTGCAGGATTGTCATTTGATAAAATCTTCTCCAGCTTCAACACTTTTTCTTCTAGAAGCCATCGTATGAAGTGATATCTGATCCAAATGTGTTTGATTTTTAGATGAAATGCTGAATTCTTTGCAAGATGAATGGACACTCTTACTGTCACTGTAAAGCCTATTCGACTCTTGCTTCTTACCAGTTGTTAGGATCGGAACACACGCACGATCCATTAAAGGTCTAGTTTCGAGTTTAACACACCTATTCAAAAGTTTTGGCTTGGTCGTGCAATACTCCATACACCCTGTTGTTTTACCCCTCCAACCTCAACCACGAGTAGCAAATTACGACTCAACCTTCCATGGCAACTATAATAAATCAAGGTTGGAAAACTTGTGTCTTGGACTCAATTTGTGTAAAGTAAAAAATCCCGATTTAGATAGAGTCATGGGGTGACTTAAGAGAATCACGTTTTCTTAAAAATAATTAAAAAAAATGGACAACATACTTATAATATATGTGTGTGTACGCATTTATGATGATCAGTTCAAATTAATAATATATATATAAGAAAACCACATTAGTAAGGAAAATAAAAATATATATTATATATCGCATAATTTGTTAGTCCAAATATTAAAGGTAAAAGATCAAATATAAGTTTCAATTCCAAACATAAATTTTAAATTACTAACTCCAGATCTTGAACATACATACTTAAAAATAAAATTACAAAATCAAATTTACCTATCAAATAATTTAGATGCTAACGACTTATTAAAATGAAATGACTTGACTAAATTTTCCTCGTATTTAAATTGGTCTTTTATTAAAATGAGATGACTCGGAAGAGTTAACAATCTAACTCAGAAAGTTTTCAACCTTGTAAAAATCATGATCATTGATTCAGGGTTCAGTTTAACACTTTCAATTTGATCGGTAGACGGGATGGGTTTAAGTTGAGCACATACTTATTGACTTTTTGACAAAATAATCTGATTGAACCCAAAACAAAGCACCATAGGAACGGCCAACCCATCCCAGCCCGCCTGTAAGGTTAAGTCAATATTTCAACCCATTGATAGATCGGTCAGCAGGGGTTGACCTTATAGTACCCTTATTGCCCAACCATACCTAACTTAGCCCATGGTCAAACACAATTACAGCACGTAATTTTTAGGCTGGGACAGGGGCAGCCCAGGTCCATCCAGTCTGGTCCAACAAATGGGTCTTTGACGGTGGGCAAGTCACATGGAGGAGTCAATGGACCGCGTTAAAGAAAAAAAAGAAAAAAACTATCCAACGGCCGTGATTAAATTCTCATATCGGTCAACCTAATAAATAGATGGTTCATGAGATTAAGGATCCCACCTCAATGGCATGTCACGTGCAAAGACATGTGCAAGCTCTGTGATTGAAGAGTTCAAATCGGACGGCTGGGATTGGGCCCACCGCAACTTAGGTGGAGGTGAGGAACGAATAAAAATAGGCGGAAGGGGAAGAAGAGAACAAACGCAACTACGCTTTCCGAGGAAGAAGGATAGCCGCCCATTTCACGTGACGGAAGCGGGTCATTGCCCACCCTCTCCCATTGGGGCCCACAAAACCTTCCAGAAGTACCGGAAACCTTTCTTCCCAGCAAGTATGAGATCGAATCCGAAATCAACATCCTGGTGTGAAAGGGAACAATGGACTCGTGATAACTGATAAGGGCGCCGCTCCGATCGGGAGTCAATAAATACGCTTATTAGCTCATGTTTAAATACGCTTATTAGCTCTTTCAATAACAAAAAGATCCATGTGAAAGTGGGCATCTAATGAAATTTTGATGTGAAGTTGAGTCCACTGGGACCCACTTAACAATTATTAAGGGAGTGGGCTCCACCCGAGAGGGATTATTAAAAAGTATGATTATGCCTCTACTAAGGCATGATGTTTTGGTAAGCAATGATTAGGTAAAAAAATTTAAGATGTTATCAGAGCCAACTAGTCGTGAGTTTGACCGACTCGATACAGAAAAAAGAATGTGCCACAAAAAAATGCGTCAACCGGGTTCTACCTATGGAAAAGTGTTATGCAAGTGGACTCCACCGGAGGAGAATTATTAAAATGTAAACTTTACGTTCACTATTGTTGTGACCAGCAGAACATGGAGGAACTAAAAAAAAAATTGACAGCTAGAATTACTTTTTAAACAATGCTCACTTTATCTCTTAAAAAATAAGCATTTCCTTAATGATGTAGGCTTAAGTTTTTCTTATCTAAGCCACATGTTATATGCCCCTTTAGTGATTAGTGTCCAAGTCTTACCCCGATCAAAATAATGACCCCCAAATCCAATAGATTAATTGTTATGCAAAATATGAGATTATATATGAGGCCAGCTCCCCTAAGCTCAAGTTTAGGATAAGGTAAGCTCAAGTGTGTGTTGGGACCCACATGGGGATGGGGGGATTTCAGGGACTCCCTATGATCTTCCTCTCTGCAAAAAATAAGCCCCAACCGTAATTTCTATCTTCTCCATATGGGCCCAAGAGTTTAATGATCAACAATCCATTCGGATTGATATATAGTCAATCCAACGGTTTAGTAAATTCGGATCTTACCGAAAATCGGTGGACATGTGCAATTTAAGGGGGTCATGTGTTTGGTCTATTTGGATGGACCAAAGGTGGGCCACACAAGCACGAGCTTATGAAATTTTCTCCCTAAGCTCGAGCTTAGAGGAGCTTTGGCCATTATATATTTGATCTAAGTCATTATTTTAAGTTTTAAACACATACCAATACAGTGGTCTTTATCATTCCAAACATCTACTCAATTCAATAGTATGAGTGCCTGGAACGAGCAAATGCAAGACCTACTTGCATCCATCTCGCTCCATGTGAAAGTCAACCTATGAATTTTCCTTTTTTCTGGTAGAAGCAAAAGACAGCCTATGATCATTTCCCAGCATACGAGAACACGTCAGGCAAATGGAGATAAAGTTCCACGAATAGTGGCGACAGGAAATCAAACAACGAAGGAGATCGGATCCTCTGAAGGCTTTGGAGAATTTTTTTAGTCCAAAGAGTGGAGCTCTGTAATGGGTCCAAGTATTGAAAATTTAATTCGCTCAAAATAAATGTCATTTTAATTATCTTTATATTTTATATCAATAAAAGTTAATTCCACTGTACAATTAACCATTTAAAAGGAAAGTGAGGATAAGTACACAGATTTTTATATGACATTTAATGAAATAGTTCAACTTATGATCGACCAACTCTTATTCCATTAGAACTTGAAGACACTAAAGTTTTTTTTTTTTTTTAACGGGTATGATTTTCAATGGATGGACCCAATTAAAGAGCTCTCGGACTACTCTACAGGCATGTTTCTTTGTTAGAATTCCAGAAATTTCTATCTGGGGAATTTTGTATTCCCAAACATAATAGAATTCCTGGGTGCTCATTTGGTCTTGAGCATCCAGGAATTCCACCAAAATGCAAAGAGAGTGGAATTCCTGAATTGCCAAAAGTCAAAAGAAAACTTTCATGTGACTGGAATCCAAAAATGCTATTGAAGAAATATGGGATTCAGAAATTCCAAGGGACATAACGTGTAGGTTTACTCCTCACGTCTTATGTTCGAAACTGTACCAAGATTTGTCTCGCATTTGTGTGATCAGCGAGCGCCATGCAGGAAACTAGTCTTGTTGGGTCAAAAGACTTGGGGATGCATGATACTCAATAACTCAAGTCATAAGAAAAAAGGAAGGAAAAAAAAAGGGAAATTTCAAAACAAGGCTTAAGGTTTTTTTAGATTTCAAAACAAGACAAAATTAAAATGTGATTTCAAAATAAGCGTTAAATTTTTCAAAAGCATTTCAATTGAGGACATCTTACGATTTTGATGATATTTCGGCCGTTTCTTCCCTCATTTTATCCAAAACCCCCAAAAGGATTTGCTTCTGTTGTCATCTGGCAGAGGAGCACTGGTGATGGACTAGGTGTCTTCTTTGGTGCCCCATTGAGTCTATGTCTTCTTTGGTGCCTCAAGACCATCGCCGTCATGGGGCGGACAGTCGTCTTCTCCGTCCTCTACAGCCGCATATGGTCTAAGAGGTACACCGACCGGGGATGGAAAATGATGGAGATAAAGGGCCTTTTGGGGGTTTTGAAAAAAAAGAGGGAAGAAGTGGCCGGAATATCATCAAAATCTCCGAATGTCCTCAATTAAAATACTTTTGAAAAACTTAAGGCCTATTTTGAAATTTCAAAAAAAATTTAAGTCCTGTTTTAAAATATTCCAAAAAAAAAAAAAAAAAAAGCCTCCTGATTTCTCCAGGTCAAAGCCTTTAAGGCCTGTTTCAAACTCAAGGCCTATTTTGAGAGGATCCGGCCTGTCCTTTTTGACCCAATCTCTCCGAAACCCTTTCCTTTCCACTATAAAATCTCTCTTTTCTGAGCTCTCGCTCATTTCCACACATCCCTTCTCCGCAAAGTGATTGGGCGGGCGAGAGAGGGAAGAGAAAGTCTGCAGTTTCGCACGCAAAGGTATTCCCATCTATTTTCACATAATCTCCGCATGCGTTTTCCGATCAAATGGTTCCAATTGCCATCTGAACTGTTCTTGCGTTTCTACTAAGCACAACTATTTCATATCTCTTTTTTTCTTCTCTCTCTTCCAGATCTCTCTCGGAGGTAGGGGTTGATTTTTTTCTTCCTCTCTTCTGTGGGAAGGAAAATACACTGATCTCGGTTTATAAGCTGTTTTTCTCCATCGATCTGATTTTAAGATGGATCCATAAGCTCAAGATTGCTTAGATCTGATGTTCTATACCTCAGATCGCCAGATCGGTTTATGAAGATCCGAAAAAGCCGCGATTTGGACGGTTAGGATACTCAGATCGGTAGTTTTGTTTTTTGTTCTTGTTTTTCTTCTCTTTGGCCGATCAGAGAGGGTAGTATCTTGATTCGTAGATCTGGATCTGTACTGATGATTTCATAAGCATGTCTGCTCGTTCTTCTGTTGACCGGAGCGTTTGCTTGGCGATTTGATTTGATTTTTTGTCTGTTTTTGACGAGTTTTTGTTGTGTTTTTTTGCACATCGATACAACTTTTAAGATTCTCTGTCTTTTAGTGTTCCAGGATCTAGGTTTGTATCTGTATTTGAGGATACTAAGACGTACTTTTGTATTGTCGTTGGTGGATCTGAGAGATAACATCTTGATTCTTAGATCCGAATTGATACTGATGATTTCACATATATTTCTGCACAATCTTCTGTTTATGGGAGCGTTTGCTTTCGATCTGATTTGATTTGTTGTCTGTTTCTTATGTTGTTGTTGTTGTTGTTTTAGTTTTTGGTACATTGACACGATTTCATTGATTTTCAGTGTCTTTTAGGTCGGTTTGTCTGCAATAGAATACATAAGAACTGAATAAGGTTAGTTAAAACCGAAAATTAAAGGTGTATTACCAAAAATGAACATCAAATAACATTTTCTTTTAGGGAAATAGAATCAAAAGAAGATGTCATTTGATGATCATTTTTGGAAATTCACCTTTGCGCTTTGTTTTTAACTACCCTATGTATTTTGATGCAAACAAACAGGGCCTCAGCATTTCGGCATCTAGGTTTATCCCCAAATGTAGCAAAAAAAGAAATCTGAACAGAAAGGACAACCTTGTTCAGTGTTGTTTCAGACAGACACTGTAAGGTTTTAAAAAGCGCGCCTAGGCTCAAGGCTCATCAAGGGTCAGCAATTGCGCCTCAAGTGATGGGAGTCGAGGCGAGTTGAAACAGGCCCCAAAAAAGCCCGAGTCGTGCGCCTCAGGTCCAGACTCAAGGCGTACGCCTCTTGTGCCTTATTGTCACCCATGCTTTAAATTAAAAAAGAAAGAGATGTAAGGGGCTAAATGAAAATTTTCTAATATAAATAAAGATGCCGTGCCCTGCCCTAGTTGTTTCCTGTATCATCCAACGAAAAAAAAAAGGGAAGAGAACGGAGAAAGGAGAAACACCAGCCAGCAGCCAGCAATCCGCCTGATTAGCAGCCAGTGGGGCCCATGCTGAAATTTTGGGATGATATGCACTGGCTGGTCAGGGACTTTTTTTTTTTTTTCAAACGCATCATCAAATCGGTGGGGCAAGAATCATATTTTGCTTATGCCATCACCGACTTAACCATCCATCAGTGGGGCCCCATGCTGAAATTTTGAGATGACCTAGTATGGCTGGTCTGTGGGCTTTTTTTTTTTAAAACATCATCAGGTTATCACCAATCTCGTTAGGTCCTCCTTAGGAGCATCTGTGTTGTTCCTTTGACTTTGAAGCTGTATTGGTTTTGATGGATTTTGGTAATTTTGTTGAATGTTTAACATTTATAGTGATGGATGCTTTATGATGTTTAGAATTTTTCTAATATTCCTTGCCAATTATCTGTCAGTCTGTCTAATTTGTTATACTTTTGTTCTATTTTGTGAATTATTTATCTATACCAAAAAATATATTTTTTTATATACAATGTGCGCCTCGCTTCAATGAAGCCCGCGCCTCGCCTCGCTCCTTAGCGCCTAGGCCCCAGGAGACCTTAGCGCCTTGATGCGCCTCGTGCTTTTAAAAACACCAATTTCAGAATATTCACCATTCTTATCATGTTTTAAGCAATGATATATTTTAACCTTTCAAATTGCTCACACGGTTCAAGATCACTTATGGTATGATATGTGTTGTCATAATTTATAGAATTATCTAATGACATTAACACACGTAACATGATTACAACCCACAATCTTATGGTTGCAGCAGTGTGCACCTTCCAACTGGGCTCCATTTGAGAAGTTGGAATGGATTAAAAAATTCTTAACTTGAGAATCTTGTCCTTGTGTATTATATTACCTTGTCGATCCCTTACATGCTTTATGTGTTTTAGACTGTCCTCTTTTGAGAGTTCGATAGTCATGATTTATTATGTTCAATTTACCCTTTTGCTCAAACTCTGTTCAGAAAATTTGGGTTGCTTATTGATTTTGAGTAATTTGAATTCAGTGGATGCGTGGGGATCAGGGATGTCTCAGCCCTTGCTTAATACATTGTGAATGTTTTCTTATGTCTTGTTTATCCGAAGGACATTTATGCGACACATGTTTTTGTTGTTTAGGTGCAAAAGAAAAAAATGGTTATAATAAAGGATGTCCATTTTTTTTTGTTTACTTTGATTGTTTTAATTTTATATAATATTTCTTTTGAGTGTTACAATGAGAGAAAAAAAAAAGTTTGAATTTTAGTTTATGGTTGTAGATAAAGAATAAAGACTTGTATCTTACATGGTTACACATATGTAGCAATATTTGTTTCCCTTTGATAAGAATTTGTTCAGTTCTTAGATGGTCATATGCATGTGTTATTCATGATGTTCTTTCTGAATGTGATATTCAATTACATGTAGGCTGGCATTGGACCAGGACCTGTCAGTACTGGTCCATTAGTAATTAGGATGTATGTCTAACCGTGTTGCATACTTGGGCCCGCTTGTGTCAGTACTGGACCTCAGTTTTATACCTGATTTACTAGCAGGTCTGGTCCGAACGTACGTTTAAAAGTTCTATTTAGACCAACATATTCCAAATATAGGCCCATCAATGCCTTCCATGTGTTCCTAATGCCTCTATTAATAGGTTGGGCCAACTAGTCAGGTTTTTCAGACTGACCCATGATTAGCTGTGGCCAAGCCTTGTCCCAACTATGTTGGGATATGCATAAATATATGTGCCATACATATTTTGATGTAAAAATTGTAAAATTGCCCGAGCTTTTTCTCTTCATTTCTCAAGCTGGTTTGACAAAGGCTTTTGAAGTATGTGGCCTGTCTCTGACTTTACTTGGACTTTATTCTGGCCAAAATCTTTTGTTATCTAGTTAATTTTTAGGTCGATCTCAATTCAGCCCATTGACATTCGTCTAGTCCTGAATCTCTGGCCTTGTTAATAAATGGGCCTAGTGTACTGAGCCCCACCTGAAGCATTGCCGGCTTAAGCATGTGTCATTTTCTAATAATGTGTTTCCTGCGTAAAAAGAAAATATGTATGATCTTGTAGGCTAGGGCTAGTTTTGTGGAGTTACATATCACACTTAGGGCCTCTTTGGATGCACAAGAAAACACAAGAAAATAATATTTATAGAATATAATCTTTCATTTTCTAAAGAAGAGAATCTCGTGCGTTTAGTAACCAAAGAAAAACTTGAAGAAAATATTATTTTCTTTCAAAAAGCTCAATATTTTCTCCTACGGGGTCCCCTTGTAGAAAACTTTATACAAGATAAGAATCTTTCAAAATGACGATTACAAAGTAATAGAGGTAAAGTAAAGACTTTAGTTCACCAAATCCATCATGATGTGTTTGTTTACATATATGGTAAAATAAAGTAAAAATAAATCTCACAGAACGGTAAAATAAAGGTGGGATAAAATATTTGGTAAAGTAAAGTGGGAATGAATGGTAAAGTAGTTGTTTTTATTTAACTTTACTTTATCACATTTTATCGTAGTTTTATATGGTAAATAAAAGTGACTTGTTTACAGGTGTGGTAAAGTAAAATAAAGATTGATGTCATATTATAGTAAATGTGAGGTAAAGTAAGGTGAGATGAAGTATGTGGTGAAACAAAGTGGGAGAGAGAGTTGTAAAGTAATTATTTTTTGTATTGACTTTACTTTACTATACTTTACCATGGTTTTATGTGATAAAAGAAAAGTAACTTAAGGTAAAAATATGGCAGTTGAACTTTACTTTACCACACTACTTTTTATCTAGTTATAGTAAATTACATTTAAATTAAAATATTTAATAAAGAATTATTCTAATAATGTAATTTACTTTAATCATAGCACATTCCAAAAACTCAATTTAAAATCTTTAAAATTCTTCAAAAATCGCCAAATAGCAAAAATATTGTAATATTATAATATTACATTATTCTATTCTATACTATTTTATTCTTGTAATAATTAAATCTATAAATATTTTTTATGGTAAACATCCAAACGAGCTCTTATAGTCATCTGTAATAGTTTCCTAATTAGTATTTCTTTGATCTAATGGGTACTTCGAATTGAGTATGCCACACGAGTTTTGCAACGGTTAACATGTAAGATTTTTTGAAGTTATGAATTGGCATCATCTAATGGTGGCCATTTCTCTGACTTTAGTCGGACTCTAATCTGGCCAAAATCTTTTGTTATCTAGTAGATTTGGATCTGATCCCAACTCAGCTCATTGACATCCGTAGTTTGTCATAGTCCTGAACCTCTGGCCTTGTTAATAAATGGGCCTAGTTGTACTTGACCCCCGCATGAAGCATTGCCAGCTCAAGTACGTGTTGTTTTATAATAATGTGTTTCCTGTGTAAAAGAAAATATGTATGATCTTGTAGTCTACGGCTAATTTTGTGAGTTACATATCACACTTATAGTCATCTGTAATAGCTTCCTAATATTATTTATTTTGATCTAACGGTTACTTCCAAATCGAGTATGCACACGACTTTTGTTACAGTTGCATATTAAAATTTTGAAGTTAATGAATTGGTATCATTTTGTATACTAGAATAAAAAAATGTTTTCTGAACTAGCGGTTTCTCGATTGATATGAATTTTTGGTTATTTGAGCTTTTCGTTGTTTAAAATAAATTGTATATCATGCTTTGTTGCTATGAATAAAACTATTTTTCCGTTGTACATATTGGACTCAGGTTAATTGTGATCAATCATATTGTGGAACTAGAAATTTCCCGTGCCTGAAGGCACGACGCACCACCGGACCTGGATATGCCTTCAGACCGACCGAACCTAGGTTCCATGCGTCTCGAAAGCAAGTCCAACCATAAAATGGATTTCACAAAAAAAAAAAAAAAAAATCCAATTGATTGCCAAATGATATAATTCCATTCATTTATGAAATCTTTCACCCAATTTGCTCATCTCATCTTCTTATCTTGGGCCCATCTCATCATCAATGAAGTAGTGCTTTTTTAAAAAAAAAATGAATAATGGATGGCAATACCTGTAAATAACTCAAACTTGTTGACCCTTTTTGCTTTTGATGAGAATGGCAAAAATCTTTCACCCAATTTGCTCATCTCATCTTCTTATCTTGGGCCCATCTCATCATTAATGAAGTAGTGCTTTTTAAAAAAAAAAAGAATAATGGATGGCAATACCTGTAAATAACTCAAACTTGCTAACCCTTTTTGCTTTTGATGAGGATAGTAAAAACTTGTAAATTTATCTAACTTTTAGCCCTTTTTCTTTGAAATGAAAAAGGGATGGCAATACCTGTAAATAAACTTCTGCCCCCTTTTGCATTCCCTTCTTAAATCCAAGGGTCCAAAATATCCCTTGGATTTATGTACATAGATCCAAGGGTCTAAAATGTCCCAGAATTCAAAACCTGGGCTGCCAAAAACACAGGTTTTGAATCCTGGGACATTTTTGACCCTTGGATCTATGTATATTTTGGACCCTTGGATTTAAGAGGGGAATGCAAATGGGGGCAGCAAGATAGAGTTATTTACAGGTATTGACATCCCTTTTTCATTTAAAAGAAAATGGGCTAAAAGTTGGATAAATTTACAAGTTTTTGCCATTCTCATCAAAAGCAAAAAGGGTTAGCAATTTTGAGTTATTTACAGGTATTGCCATCCCTTCTTCATTTAAAAAAAAAGCACTACTTCATTGATGATGAGATGGGACCAAGATAAGAAGATGAGATGAGCAAATTGGGTGAAAGATTTCATGAATGAATGGAATTATATCATTTGGCAATCAATTGGATTTTTTTTTTTTTGTGGAATCCATTTTATGGTTGGACTTGCTTTCAAGACGCATGGAACCTACGTTCGGTCGGTCTGAGGCATATCTAGGTCCGGTGGTGCGTCGTGCCTTCAGGCACGGAAAATTTCTAGAATATATATATATGGTGAGGAAAAGATGCATATGAATGTTCTCCTATATATATATAGATAGAGCAAGGCTCCCCTAAGCTCGAGCTTAGGGAAGAAATTTCGTAAGCTCGTGCTTGTGGGGCCCACCTTTGGTCCGTCTAAATAGACCAAACACATGACCCCCCTAAATTGCACATGTCCACCAACTTTCGGTAAGATCTGAATTTACTGGACCGTTGGATTGACTATATATCAATCCGAATGGAGTGTTGACCATTAAACTCTTGGGCCCATATGGAGATGATAGAAATTACGGTTGGGTCTGATTTTTTGCAGGGAGGAAGATCCTAGGAAGTCCTTGGAATCCCCCCCCCCCCCCCCCCCCCCCCCCCCCCCCCCCCCCCATCCCCATCCCCATGTGGGTCCCCAAGTGAGTCCCACCACACACTTGAGCTTATCTTATCCTAAGCTTGGGCCTATATATATATTTATATATATATATATCTAAGTGATTAAAATATCTCATCTAAACGGCCAGCAGTGATTGCTTAGTTTTGATTATATGGCCGTATGTTCAATTGGGACCATACCCAATCATCCACCAAACAGAAACTATGCACTAAAGCACTAATAATTTGTGAACCAAAATGAATTACACCCTCTTACTCAGAAGGTTCAGCCATTCAGCAAGTGGGGTGAGTCCAACAAGCAAGCTCACGATAAACACACGCTTGACAAGAAAGATTAGATTGATCTCTTAAGTCGAAAGCAAAATGGAAATCCTCTAATGGTCTACACATGGTGACTGTGAGTGGACCACTTAGGGTCCGCCACGCAACCGTGGGCAACCCTTGCCCGGATGCATGGCAAACTGCCTGCGGTAACATAACGGACCGTGAATTATCCACTCACTAGATTTTACCTCATCAGATTCAGACTCTCCAAAGAATGATTCTTTTAAACTCACTTGTGTATGATTGCTGGAACGTCCCCTGAAATTGATAATAAGAAATTAATACCCGTACTCCCCAAATGATGTTCCACAAAACATTCCAAGTGGAACGATATAAAATCACCAACCAAACACATTTCTTGGTGGTTTGTCCTATAGGAACACAGGAGCATCCTAAGAGCACATTGTCAAACGAGGCCTTAGGTTCACAGTCATGCCGAGGGATCAATTCATGTGTCCTCAGGTTAAAATATCAATCATGGTTCAGTAGCACAATATAGAGAAATTAAAGAAAAAATAACAAAAAAGTAATATATATATAATTAAATATAGAGGTATAAATAAGAAGCTACAGCTTTAGTAAACTAAGGGTTTAAGTTGACCCATTTGGATCTTCTCAGTGGGAATAGCTGCTTTGAAAAAGACTAGAAGACTTGAAATATAAGATACTCAATCCTTGATGGGAATCTGATGGGATGCCTATTCTCTCTACCCTCATACCACTTGAGTGTTTTTTTTTTATATGGTAAACCACTTGGAGTGATTGCATGTAGTTGGATAGTTCATTTTGCAAGCTGCATGTGATAATTCTCACTCTTTCTAGTTTCCACTACCCTTAATTTCAAGTTTCACTGAGGAGACAAGAATAAGAGGGGGAAATGGAATAGAGAGTGGCTACCTACACACTGCAAAAACCTCATCACACTGTATTTAAAAAAAAATAAAAAAATTCCTAAACTACCCCTATCCCTCTCCTTCCCTCTCTCTGCTTTGGCAACCACGCCAGTCGCCACCCCATCTCCCTCTCTTCCTTTCCCTACTCCGGCAGCCCCATCTCCCCCGCCGGCCGCCGCCCTTCCCTCTCTCTTCTTCTCCTGCTCCTGCAGCCCCCACCTGCAGCCCCATCTCCCTCTCTTCCTCTCCTGCTCCGGCAACTCCCACCCGCCCTCATCCCCATCCCCATCCCCAACCATTCCCTCTCTCTTCCACCCGCCCTCATCCCCATCCCCAACCCACCCCCAGCCCTACCCCCAACATCCACAAAACGAGAGATAGGGGGGAGGAAGAAGGAGAGCGAGAGGGATCGCGTCAGGCGGGGGCTGTCGGTGGCCGGGGAGCGACGGGGTCGGGCAGAGATGGGGAAGGGGAGAAGGATAGAGATAAGGGAAAGGGAGAAGGAGAGGAAGAAGGAGTCCGAGAGGGATTGCGTCGAGCGGGGGCTGCCGGTGGCGGGGGGAGCGACGGGGTTGGGTGGAGGTGGCTGGAGCACGGAGAGGGAGAGAGAAGGAAGGAGAGGGATAGGGGTAGTTTAGGAATTTTTTTATTTTTTTATTTTTTTTAAATGTAGTGTGTAGTGAGGTATTTTCAGTGTGCAGGTAACAGCACTTAATGGAATATAAGTTGTGTATGAAACTTTCATTTTTTATATATATTTTTAAGTCTGGGGCACCAGATGGCACAGATCTGGACCACATTGGGCAGCTAAAACAAATGCTGGTACTTCTTTTACCAGAGTCGATTTCCAAACCACCACACATACTAGCAAGGACAGATTTAGGCGTTTTCATTTTCATGCAAATTTACCTTATGTTTAGGTAACGGGGTGCCATTGTGATAAGATGTTTCTTATTTTGCTTATAGGTCCCATGGGACCCATCATGTTGTCATGGCCCGAGCGAGGCTCATTCTTACCCGACCCCTGATTTCCTGGATTAGTGTTATTTTAGTTGTTGATTAGTTCTCTAAGTGGGATTAGCAGTTGTTTGGTTGAGTTTGTGAGTTAGAACGACTTTTCATTAGCTTTGGGAAGTCTTGAGAGCCTGTGAACCTAGACAATGACCGTAGGGTCCCACTTATTTTGCGTGCTCAGTGTGGAGAGATTCTTCGTGATTCCCAAAAATTTCTATTTTGGCTTAATATGGTTACTTGGATTTTGGCATGTGAACAAAATTGCTTTGAATTGTTAATTATAGCACGCAAAAGCATGCTTCTTTATTCACATGTCTTCATGCAATAACTAAATTATCAATTGTTACGAGTATATAGTCTTATATTTGATATAAACGATGGATATTTGTCTTGCCAGTTCGTTTGGAAGAGTGAGGGTTATGTATTTCTAGTTTGTGAAATGATGGAGTCATTTGGAAATATTTTAGCAGTTTGAACTCTTTTTTGTTTATTGTCATCCGATCATCATCAACAACATTACTTTACATCAACTGTTCTGAGCATGTTAAATATATATTATTTTTTGCCATCAGTTTTATATGAATTAAACATTTAATGGTTGTGGATTTTCAGCTAGCAAGGCATGGCGGATCCTTCACAACATCCCACAGTTGTTCAGAAACTATCAGGTCAGCTCCATCTCCGTTCCAGCTTCTCCCAAGACTTGCAAAGTCGGAACTGTGGCTTTTATAGGCCTGCTTTGTACGAGAGGAGCTTTGTGAATGGGAAATATAGCAATGGGGGATTGCAGATGCAAGCATGGAGAGCTAGCCATGATTCTTCTCTGGCCACCCCAGTTTCACCTGTTTTTGTCCAAGCTCCTGCGGAGAAAGGATTTTCCGGCTTTGCCATTGATTTCCTAATGGGAGGAGTCTCTGCTGCTGTATCCAAAACAGCAGCTGCGCCAATTGAGCGTGTGAAGCTTTTGATCCAAACCAGGATGAGATGATCAAGACTGGCCGACTTTCTGAACCTTACAAGGGAATTGGAGAGTGTTTCCGACGAACTATCAAGGATGAAGGGTTTGGGTCGTTGTGGAGAGGGAACACTGCAAATGTGATTCGCTACTTCCCTACTCAGGTATACTTGTCCCCCTTCAGTGATTGTTTTATCATGGGCTGTGTTTAGATGTTTTTCCGTGGAAATGTTTCTTTGTATTACCTGTAAAAAATGGTAATTATCTGTACAAAAACTACACAGTTTGGAAAGTAGATTTCCTCAAGCACATTTCACCCCATTCATTTGCTTCGAAGAGAGAAGTAAAAACCTAGAAATAAAGTGGGGGTTGGTTGTGGGGTGGTGGGCAAAGTGGGGACAGACAGGATATGTACTTGACGTGGAAATTAGCATTCCAAAACTATGTCTTTTTTAAACTACCTGAAAGTGAGGTACATTTCTATAACTGTGCTAGTCATGATTTCCTGACATTAGGAAAGAGAACCACAACCATTTTGGAGTTGGTTGTGAGAATTTGATTACCTTTTGTTCTTACTTCAAAGTCTGAATTCTGTTCCAGGCACTTAACTTTGCATTCAAGGATTACTTTAAGCGTCTATTTAATTTCAAGAAAGACAGAGATGGTTATTGGAAATGGTTTGCTGGCAACTTGGGATCCGGTGGTGCTGCAGGTGCCTCATCCCTTCTCTTGTCTACTCACTGGACTATGCGCGAACTCGTTTGGCAAATGATGCAAAAGCTGCAAAGAAGGGAGGGGAAAGGCAATTCAACGGCTTGGTTGATGTCTACAGGAAAACTCTCAAGTCAGATGGCATTGCTGGACTGTATCGTGGATTCAACATTTCATGCGTTGGGATTATAGTTTACCGTGGTCTTTACTTTGGCATGTATGATTCTCTGAAGCCAGTTATTCTAACTGGAAAGATGCAGGTTAGTTCAAAACCCTTTCCTTTTTCTGCATCTGATATGTCTATTAGTTTACCTTTTTCTTTCTTTTTTTTTTTTTTTTTTTTGAAATATATAGGATATCTACCCTAGCGCTGGAAGAGTGCATGTATGCATGTTTAAACACAAAATCAAAGTCTACATTTTCTGTTTTTTTACTAAGCGTATTTAACATTTTATAATATTTTATGTGTGTGAATTAATCAGTATATAGAACACGATCACATGTCCTGAATTGTACACAATTGAATCACGAGCATTTTCTTTTGTTTGATTTCAGGATAGCTTTTTCGCCAGTTTTGCCCTTGGCTGGGTGATTACAAATGGTGCTGGTCTCGCTTCCTACCCAATCGATACAGTCCGTAGAAGAATGATGATGACCTCAGGCGAAGCTGTTAAGTACAAGAGCTCGCTGGATGCTTTTTCGCAGATCCTGAAGAACGAGGGTGCCAAGTCTTTATTCAAAGGTGCTGGTGCGAATATCCTTCGTGCAGTTGCAGGTGCTGGTGTCCTTGCTGGTTATGACAAGCTGCAGGTGATCGTCTTTGGAAAGAAGTATGGATCTGGAGGCGGCTAATGCCATCCCGTTGATGCTGATGAAAAAAAAAAAACTTCGTTTATCATGATAGTTGAGATAAATCTCTTAGGTGAATTTTTTCTCATTTAAGTAATTCTATTGAGGGGGAATATGCTCCTAAATTTATATAGGCTTTTTGTTTCTTATGAACCCCATTTGGAGCAGTTGAACTGCCCCAGATTTGAGTACTCCCATCAAGGAGTTGATTTTGCTTCTTGCAGAGTAGTGAGGTCTAATTCTCTGCATAAACATTTTGAAATTGCAATCATAATTGACCTCTCTTTTTTTTTTTTTGTTGTTCGGATAAAATATCTGAGATGTGTAATTCTGATGCCTGTTTTTCAATTTTTTTTTTTTTTTTTTTATGTTACATATTATTTTGGGCTTAAGAGTGACCGCCAGTTTAATGGCTTTCATGTGCTTTTGATCCAAGGACCCCCTTCTCCCTAGGAGGATGACACACCTTAACCATCATACTTGTTGCCATGTTGCCTTAGGTCTGAAAGTGGATAAAACTTTTAGGCAGAATTGATGGTTAATTTGTTTGAATATTTGTGTTTCTCAATTTTCTGCACATCCAAAAGCTCCTAGCTAATGCTGATGGACCGGGCGGATAGGTAAAAATAACATATTAAGGGAGGCAGGCGGGCATGTAAATGTTTTGGCATTTGATACAACTCTACAGCTCCCCTGAACATTACTACCCTTGTGACTTGTGAAGAAATCCCATATCCAGTCTCGGAAATCATATTGAGCATGGTTGATTGTTTCACTCTTTATAAACGTTGGGCAATCAAATCCTTATCATTTCTCCATCTTATTGTTGGAAAAGCTTTTTATGTGATTCCGCGTGGGTATATGAATGTTTGGGTGGGTGGATGGGTTATAATGCTTCTTCACTGAAGCAATTCAATGAAACATAGATTTGAATTCTAACATTTTGTGGAGGAAGCGTCCTTCAATTTTTAGATAGTGATAGATTGGGCTGATTGATGTCTTGATATCTTTGTTCCGGAAAGAATTCGACTACCACATCAATTTCACAAAGCTCCTTAAAACATGAGCTGGATGACCCGTGAGTCATTGTTCCTTTGAGATGCCCACAAGAACACAAGAATATACTTGTTGGTTCTCAAACAAGGTTATAATTAATATTGAGAAAGCAAATTGGATCATTAAGTCTTGATTTGGTGGGTCATGTCATTGGCTCATCTTCGTTTGAAGCATAGAACAATAACAGGAAAAGTAAATTCAACATTTATTATAGTTCTCGTCTCTCCAGAATCGAGTGTCCCTTAGATTCATAGGTGTATCTATTTTCAAAACTCCATAGTGGTGCCAGTCTGCCAGAGAACAGATAATTCCTGGACATCCATATGAACCTGTTTTGACGGTAAAAATAATAATTGAAAGAAATAGCCCATATCGGTGCAGTATTGGCCGTAGGGTATCACGTTTTGATTCTCTTCATCAATCAATTTCTATAAAAGCCCATACTTATCGCTAGAATATAAAAGCCATGCAATCCACAGGAGTTGGTCAATGATGACTGTAACATATACTTATTTTGAGAGCTCATTTATTTTTCTATCAGTACTTTTAATCGAACACAAGCACTTCTGTGTCTTGAGCATTTGTGATGGATTGAACATATGGCATCCACCAATCTTAAATCAAGCCCTCTCACACTCATAAACTCCATGAATTGGCACTCAACTAAATCTGACATTAATAAGAATTATACTAATGGTTGATTGAATTTCATAAATGTAACTTAAAAATTAGTTAACTTATAGGTCCCTAAATCAATGGTTTTGATAATCTCTGATTGAGATGGATTTTTCCCCTAAAATCATATCCAAAATGAGACTTTCCATCACACTATCTCCTCATGGTTGGCATGCACGAAAGTGAGTCCCATCACTCCCCAAGGGCTCAGATTTTCACCTTTCCCACAAGTCATTAGAGGTTACCTCTCAGTAGTGGAAAACCACTTTTTAACTTTTTAAAAATATAGACAGATGGAGTAGTAAATAGATGTTAGCATGATAAATTAAATTAATTTGATCAAAAGTGTATAATAAAGAGATTTGGGACGAAAAAACTAAGCTTAACTTTGATTCTACAGATATATGAAGAAATACATAAACATTGGTAGGGGGTGTTCTTTTGACAAAAATACCTCCAGTTGTATGCTTTTCTCCTGCAATTTATCCTCTCAAGCACACTAATTTTCTGTTCGTCAAGATTTTAATCTTTCTCTTCTATCCCTATTTTCTATTTGTTTGGAAAAACCTATTCTACATGGGAGGATGGTTGTGCCTCCGTGACAAGCTAAGATATGTTGACTCAATATTAGAAATTTATCTTTTAGCTGGTGCTAAGATTTTACCTAGATTAGATATTGGTGCACATTTTGCAACACACATGTTTCAGTGCCGAGTTGTTCCGCCTAAAATTCAAACTTGCGATTGATACCGTATTACATTTCCTCCACTCACCAATCCTACCAAAACCCCAAGGCATTAGTACAGGAAATGAAAATACTTTTCAAATTTCAACAACCCAAAGGTGAGCCTATCAATTTCATCTTCATGGCCATTGCAACATGCACATGGTGACTTCATTATTTATAAAAGTCTTTTTTTTTTCCATGTTAGCATGATTTATTTACGTTCGAGTTCATTACTTTGGTCATTGTAGTAAGCAAGACCACATTACACAAGCATTTGAACTCCACCTTTTGTACTCAGTATCCTCCATTTACAAGTCCTTCCTTTTTCTCTCATCGCTCCCTCATTGCAGATGAATTCATATGAGCAGGGAAGAAACTACTTGAATTCTTTCAACATTGAATTTGTTTTTTATTTTTTGTTCATTGTTTTCAGAAAGTGGAAACCTCATTTTTCAGCAAAAAAAAGAGTCAAATTATATCTGCTTTTGAATGATACATTTCAGAATTTTGTAGATCATCTCTTTTGTGCTCAGTAAGAGGAAAAGACATGAAGCTTACATTTCTACTTTGTGCTCAATTCTGCTTCTTGTGGTTGGCATTCAAATGTGTATCCTTTTTATTCAGTCCATTGAGTGCCACTATCCGAGGAGTTGTGCTCTCTGCCTGACTGTTTATGATTAAAATATGCATCACACCAGTGACCAGAAGTAAAACAGCCGTGGTAATTGCGACTCCTTCCCATGTGGATAGCAGTTCAGACCATTTCAAGAATTTAAAAGCACCAAACATCAGGAGACATGACCAAGAGACCACAGCCTGTTTCATTGAACATGGAGGAAAGGTTAGAGAAACATCCCAATATGAGAATATTCAAATTTTTAATGAACACCTAACACATGAAAATATTTGAAGTACCATTATTTGACTGACTGATCACATAATCATGGTTTTCATGCAGCTTTCAGCCTGTTTGGTTTCTCACATCAAACAAATTTTTTTTTTAAAAGTGACTGGATTTATAAAAAAAACTATTGAGTATAGGAGAGGTATACTGTAACAAAAAAGGCACGAAGCCAGGCCCCACCAAAACAAAGGACCCCAACCCATAAACAAGGCAAAACTAAAAGGGGAACATGTTAACAGAAAGAATATGATGAGAGGCTCCTTAGCAAGATGATCAGCTTCTGAATTAGCACTACGAAGAATGTGGGAAAAGGTAACTTGGAGGCTTCTAGCAAGGTCTAAAATCTCGTCCACCACACCTGCCAGCTTCCAAGGGGGTTCAGCAAAAGCTTTGGTTTCTCACATCAAACATGCATGGAGACAGTGCCTTCTTCCTCATATAGTGCTAACTTCCTCTATGCAATAGGGTGTTTCTGATACTTATTTCCGCTTGTTTTATTTGTAACATGGAGAATCTAATTCGCACCCTGTGTGGGGATATTTCCGAACTCACCGGAATACTGGCCTGATGCTCCATCTCGTGCTCCAGCGCCAGCTAGTCCATTTCGGCAAGGCTCGTCTCAACCTCCACCAGCTCGGCCAAGTGCTCCCACTACGGTCAAAACCTCACCTCGGCCATGCGCACTCAACACCGGGGCGCCAACCGAACTGTCACCCCTGGACCTCGGCAACGGGGGCCAAGGCATCAACCGAGATCTCCCGCCTCACTAGGTCACCTTGTCTCGGCCACGAGCTCCATCTCGGCCCCTTGCACAACTACTCCATCTCGGCAGAGCTCCACCTCGGCCGTGGCATCCCCAGCCCGGCTAGGGACTTCAGCTCGATCCTCCACTTCAGCATCCCTGCGAGGTCTCCAGCCAAGTCAAGGTCGCCCCAACCTCGGCTCCCCGACCACGGCAGCACACCCTGACCTCGGTCAAGATGTCGGAGCTAGCCAAAGCAGGGGCTGACAGCTGTCCACCCTTGGACGATCAAGCACGCTACAGCACGTGCGACAAGACAAGGGCACCGCCCATACTCTCTGACAGAGCCTCCCAAACCGCCCATGCTTCCTGACAGAACAACGTCCACAGACGCCCGGGTATGGCACGATGCGACACGACGTGCTACGATGGGACAGCTCCCTGACAGAGTCACCTCCTTGTCTCCTCTCCTCCTCTATAAAAGGAGCCAAACCAGAACAGTAAGCTCTCTCTCCCGTCCGAGAGAACCACACGCTGGTATCACCTTCTTCCCTAAAATCTCTATCCTTAGTCCAGTTCTCATACTGACTTAGGCATCGGAGAGCCCTGCGCTGCCCACAGCTAGGGTCCTCTGACCTACTGTTCTTCCTCCCCTTCTCAGGTTTCAGGCAGGCATCGGTGTTCAACCAAAGAGCTCCGGCTACACCCCCTATCTTTGTGAGCGACATTTTATGCGCTTACAATTGGCGCTGTCTGTGGGGAACGAGCAAAAAGCCATCTTCCCTACACACTATGCCTCGAAGAACCAGAAAGGGGAAGGAACCATTGACACTGTCGACACAGCTGCCGACGGTCCCCCACCGGGAAAGGTCAGGAGTAAGATCTGGTCCAGCAAGCGTCCAACAACAGGGTACTCGATCGGGTTCATCCTCTAAGGATTCGACCTCGACTCCACCTTCCAAAAGGTGCACCCTGAAGGACAACAGAAGCAACCAAGCTCATGGCGAAAGCTCGGGTAACAACCACGACTTCAGAAAGTGACTTGATCGATACATCGAGCAAGCAGTACGACATAACATGGAGGTTGCCGGTTTCGCTCGAGTTCGGCTGAACTCTGACGATCTGGGCATATCTCCCCTCTCTCCAGAGATCAGAAGCTTCCCCCTTCCTGAAGATTTCAAAGTCCCGAGGTTCGTCGTTTACGATGGAACCTCGGACCCAGCAGCACATCTCCGGCACTTCACTTAGAGGATGTCGGTGTGGGGCGATGCAGGCCACCTGAACTGCAGAGTCTTCTCTCCCAGCCTCGGGGACCTCCCCCTAAAGTGGTTCTGCGCACTCCCCCGAGGATCGATCAAAAGTTGGCAGCAGCTCCGGAGTTCCTTCATAACGAAGTTCCAAGCTCACAGGGTCATCCCCAGGTCAGCCGCCGACCTGATGGCCCTTAGAATGAAGCAGACCGAGAACGTCACGCAGTTCGCCAAAAGGTTCTGGACTGTCTACAGCCAGATCGAGAATGCCTCCGATACAATAGCAGTCATGTCTTTCCAACAAGCCCTCCTACCAGGCAACGAGCTGCGGAGGGACTTGGTCATGCATCCCGTGGTCACTATGGCAGCATTGATGACCAGGGTAAACCGGTTCGTCAGGCAAGAAGCAGACGAAGCCCGAGCCCAGGAGCATTTCAACCTCTACGAAAACGACCAGGCAGCCTCCATCTCGGCGGATGCCACCATCTCGACGGAAGACTCCATCTCGGCGAAATCCTCCATCTCGGCGGACGCCTCCGGCTCCGCAGCAGCCTCCATCTCGGCGGACGCCTCCATCTTGAAAGCAGCCCCCAGCTCGGCAGAAGTCTCCTCCAGCTCGGGGGGCTACTGAAGCCTCCAATCATCTTTCAGCTTCGACCGCCCGTCAGCTTTGATCGCACGATCCTCTACCGTCATTTCTGGCGGCACGGTCCTCTACTGTCAGCTTCGATGGCGCCGTCAACTTCGATGACACCGGTACGACCCTCTACTGTCGGCTTCGATCGTACGACCCTCTACCGTCATTTCGACAACACAGTCCTCTGCTGTCAGCTTAGATCGCACGGTCCTCTACCGCCATCAGTCATCCAGATCCTGTGCTCCTACATCTCGGTCGCGCGCCAGATCTTGATCTCTTGCATCTCGGCAACGAGCCAGATCTCGACTTCGTGCATCGCGGCGGCAGCGCCAGATTCTCCACCTCATGCTGGTGTCACCCTCGTGCTAGCAATGCGCTGCACGCAGGTTCGGCCTCATGAAGGACTCAGGCTACGCGCCGGATTCTCCACCTCATGCTGGTGTCGCCCTCGTGCCAGCTACGCACTGCACGCAGGTTCTGGCCTCATGAAGGACTCAGGCTACGCGCCGGATTCTCCACCTCATGCTAGTGTAGCCCTCGTGCTAGATACGTGCTCACGAAGGGTTCGGCTCACTGAAGGTCTCAGGCTACGAGCGCCTGACCTCGTTGCTGGTCCGTCCACGTGCTGGTCACGGCCTCATGATGGTCTCGACCGCATTTACGACCTCGTGCTGGTCCATCCACGTGCTGGCCACGGCCTCACGCTGGCTCGGCCTCATGATGGTCTCGACCGCATTTACGACCTCGTGCTGCGGTCCGTCCACGTGCTAGCCACGGCCTCACGCTAGCTCGGCCTCATGATGGTCTCGACCGCATTTACGACCTCGTACTGGTCCGTCCACGTGCTGGCCACGGCCTCATGATGGTCTCGACCGCATTTACGACCTCTTGCTGGTCCGTCCATGTTAAAGTGTAAACTTGTATGATAATAGACTCAGCCCACTTGTATGATAATAGGCCCAGCCCACTTGTATATATGGGATCTAGTCAGAAGATAACTACGTATATACTAGGATGTCTTTCCATTCTTAGAGATCTAATTAGATCTTGATTCCATGATTTGTAGTGATTTGTAGCCTAAACTTAGGCAATGTAAAGTCTATATAAAGAAGAGAAATCCAAGAAGATGGATCATCGAATGAGAATACATTTTCACAGAATTCTCTTCTCTCTCTCTCGTTTAAGTATTCTTTCAATCTGTCTGTGACTGACATGGTATCAGAGCTTGAGATCTAGGAGATCTTCTTCCTTCTTCATTTTGAGAGAGTTCTAAAGCTTCGTTTCTTCTCTTATCTCTGCCTAGGATACTGTTCTTCTTCTGGAAGTCATTCCGAGTCTATTCCTGCCATCTGATCGTCTGTGATCATCCCTGATCACATCTGATCAGACGTGGCCCACTTTTTGATCATCATCATCATCACAGCAGAAGCAGCCCACAGTATTCGTCTTGTTATTCTCATATTTATGAAGATTTTTTCATGATTTTTGGATCATCAGAAGTAGGGTTTCCAACCCATTTTGTGATATTTCAGTTTTGACGGACAGTTTCCATCACAGCCGTTCAACTTTGTGGATCTTGCTCCGTTTTGCATAGGATTTTTTCCCCTGGGTTGCAGAAAAACATTGTTCTTCCATCCCCAACACCTGATCCAGTCCCTGATCATCTAAGCTGGGCCCACGTGGAAATCGATCCACTGTCGACAGGGACGATTTCGGCCAAAACGTCTCTGTTCGCTCACTTACAACTGTGGACCATTTGCGATCATCATGGATCATCAAATAACTACTACAGCAGTGGTCGACTGGGTTTTCTAAGAATTCTGGTGTTTTTTTTCTGGATTTTTCAATCAATTTTGAGGTATTTTCCAGCCACTTCTTCCTCTGACGACTGTGATTTTTCTGTATCAAATAGTTTTCATCACAGCCGTCCAGATTTTTGGGATTTTCATCCAAATCTCATCAGATTTTGGCCTGAAGGAAGAATTTTTGGACTTCTTCCAGATATTCTTATCTGATCTATGATTAGATCAGTTTCTGGGGTCCACGCACAGATTCTACACCTGATATTAAGGTCGTCTGGGCACCTTTTTTGCATTTTTTATTGCTTTCTGTTGCTGAACTGATTAACAGACTCATCTTCTGCTATTGTGAACCATCGTGGAACATCTGTATCAATGGAATCTATTGTATCAATCCAGTTGACTGGTGGTTATTCATTATGGAGAAAGGAGATATTAAATTGATCAAGTTTAATGGTAAAAATTATACCACTTGGGCTTTTCAATTTCAAATTTACCTTAAGGGTAAAGAACTCTGGGGACATATTGATGACTCAGATCCCAGACCTACTGATGACAAGCTCCTTGCTCAATGGGAAGTTAAAGATTGGCAGATCATGACATGGATATTGGGGTCCGTCGAGGCTCAGTTTATCCTGAACCTTCGCCCATACAGGACTGCCAAAGAAATGTGGCTTTATTTAAAGAAGATATATTTGCAAGAAAATTCAGCTCGCAGGTTTCATTTAGAACATGAAATCTCGCAGTTTGTTCAAGGGACCTTGTCAATACAGGATTACTACTCTCAGTTTACAAGTTTGTGGACTGATTACGCTGAGCTTATTTATGTTGACCTCCCTGCTGCTGCCTTAGCATCTATTCAAGGGATACATCAGACGAGTCAGCGAGATCAGTTTCTAATGAAATTACGACCACAATTTGAAACTGTCCGCTCAAATTTAATGAGCCGGGTGCCATCTCCTTCACTTGAATCATGTCTTGGCGAACTCCTTAGAGAGGAACAACGCTTGGTGACTCAGACGGCACTTACACAGAATGCTCCTCAAGTTACTTCTATCGATGTTGCTTATGTTGCCAGGGGTAAGCCTCCAGCCCGGGACATGAGCAAGGTCAAATGTTTTTGCTGCCATAAAATGGGACATGTTTCCACTCAGTGCAACCAGAAGTTTTGTTCCTACTGCAAAACCAAAGGTCATGTTCTTCCAGAATGCCGGACGAGACCTCAGAATCGGGCACCGCAACAAAGAGCATACTCTGCACATATTCCTGAAGCTTCTTCACCAGTCATGCCTGCACCACATACTGAAAGTTCTTCTTCTACCCTCACTCTTGAAATGGTCCAGCAAATGATCATAAATGCTTTCTCTGCACTTGGCTTATCAGGTAAACCAAAATCTTCGGTTTCTACCTGGTATATTGATTCAGGGGCCTCCAATCACATGACACACTCTCCTGCCAATCTGACTCATATTAGAGAGTATGATGGAGACCTCTGCATCAATACTGCTGATGGTGGTAATATTCCAATTTCTGCTGTTGGACAGGTCCCTCACTCCTTACCTTTGCATAATGTTTTTCTTTCCCCTCGCTTAACCACAAATTTGTTATCAGTTGGTCAACTTGTTGATAGTAATTGCTCCATCTTGTTTTCTCGCGCTGGTTGTGTTGTGCAGGATCAAGTATCGGGGAAGGTGCTAGCGAAGGGTCCTAAGCAGGGGCGACTGTTTCCCCTCCAGATTTCGTCAAAACAACATCTTCCTTCAGAGTCTGCTTTGTTTTCCCATTCTAGTCATAATAAATGCCAGTTGTGGCATAATCGTTTAGGACATCCTAATTCCAAAACTTTGATGTTTTTATTAAATTCTGGTTTAATTAATGATAATAAAGTTTCTTTCAGGATGTTTCTTTTAATTGTGATAGTTGCAAGATGGGGAAAGGGAAAACCCTTCCTTTTCCTCTTCATGATTCTTTAGCAATGAAATGTTTTGATATTGTTCATAGTGATGTGTGGGGTATTGCACCTGTTATCTCTCATTCTCATTATAAATACTTTGTTACATTCATTGATGATTATAGTCGTTTTACTTGGATTTATTTTTGCATGCTAAGTCTGATGTTTTTCTCGGTTTTTAAAGTTTTCTCATCTTATGTTGAAAATCAATTTTCCACCACCATTAAAATTCTTCGGTCTGATTCAGGAGGGGAGTATGTTTTTCTAAGGACTTCCAAACATTTTTACAATCCAAAGGCATTATCTCTCAGCGATCTTGTCCTTACACCCCTCAACAAAATGGTGTGTCTGAACGAAAAAACAGACATCTCTTGGATATTGCTCGATCACTTTTGTTAGCATCTTTTGTTCCAACTAGGTTTTGGCCTGAAGCTCTCTCAACCGCTGTGCATGTCATAAATCGGCTACCTTCATCTAAATTAGACAATCAGACACCGTTTTATAGACTTTTTCAAAAGAATCCACTCTATGATCATCTTCGTCCTTTTGGGTGTGTTTGTTTTGTGCTTCTTCCTCCCACTGAGCGCACTAAGTTAACAGCTCAATCATCAATCTGTGCTTTTCTTGGTTATGCTCTTATTCTTAATCAAAAAGGCTATATCTGTTATGATTCTAAAGCCAACAGAATTCGAGTATCTCGCAATGTCGTGTTTTTTGAAAAACAATATTTTTTTCCGAGACATGGTGATTCGAATGACTCAGTCTCGTTCTCCTTTTTACCATCATTTTCAGATACAATGCCTTCACCTGTTACTCGTTTCAAGCCGGATTTTGTGTATAAACGACGGAATGTTACAGGTGTTCCTGCCTCTGGGTCTCTCGCTACGCCTACCCTGACTACAACTGATCCTGAACCTGATCCACCTCCGGAGTCTTCTGCTCCTGATCCTGCATCTAATCCAACCCCGGAGCCTCTTGCTCTTCGCCGATCTATTCGCCACACAAAACCGCCTGATCGATATGGATTTACTCATGCTTCTTTATTAACCACTTTGTCTTCTATTTCTATCCCTAACTCGTACTCTCAGGCAGTGCAGCATGATTGTTGGATAAAGGCTATGCAGGAAGAACTTACTGCTCTTCAAACAAATCATACATGGGACATTGTTACCTGTCCTTCATCTGTCAAACCCATTGGATGCAAGTGGGTATACTCAGTGAAATTGAAGTCTGATGGATCCTTGGATCGCTATAAAGCCCGTCTAGTTGCACTTGGAAACAGGCAGGAGTATGGTATCGACTATGAGGAGACTTTTGCTCCGGTGGCCAAAATGACAACTGTCCGTACAGTTCTCGCAATAGCTGCCTCTCAGTCATGGCCTCTATAGCAGATGGATGTGAAGAATGCATTCTTCATGGGGATCTTAAAGAAGAAGTGTACATGCGTCTCCCTAATGGCATTCCTTCTTCTTCCAAGACCGATGTCGCTCGTTTAAGACGCTCCTTATATGGCCTTAAACAGGCACCCCGAGCCTGGTTCGACAAGTTCCGAACCACTCTCCTTCAGCTTTCTTTTATACAGAGCCCGTATGATCCTTCGATGTTCACACTTCATTCATCCCGAGGATCCACAATTCTCCTTGTGTATGTAGATGATATCATTATTACTGGCCCTCACAGTGATATGATTCGACAAATACAGGCCTCTCTGCAAGATAAGTTTCATATGAAGGATTTGGGACCTTTGAATTATTCTTGGGTTTGGAAGTTCATCAATCAAAGAAAGGCTTGTTTCTTCATCAGCACAAATATGCTACTGACCTAGTAGATCTCGCCGATCTCGGTGATTCTAGCCCAGTCGACACCCCATTGGAAGTAAATGCCAAGCTTCGGCAACAAGACGGCGATCTCCTTCCTGATCCTACATTCTATCGGCGTTTGGTTGGTAACCTTGTTTACCTAACCATTACTCGACCAGATCTCTCTTATGCTGTTAATCTGGTCAGTCAGTTTATGACAGCCCCGCGGCATCATCATTTGGTGGCAGTCAAACGGATTATTCGATATATCCTTGGTACCTCTACCCGCGGCTTATTTTTTCCAGTTGGCACACCACTTACTCTAACTGCTTATTCTGACGCGGATTGGGCCGGCTGTCCGGACACACGCCGCTCTACCACAGGTTGGTGTGTTTACTTGGGAGACGTCTTGATATCCTGGAAATGTAAAAAGCAAGATAAAGTTTCCAAATCTTCCACGGAATCAGAATACCGGGCCATGTCTTCCGCTTGTTCTGAGATCCTATGGCTCCGTGGGTTGCTCTCAGAGCTTGGATTCTCCCAAACTCAATCGACTCCTCTTCATGCTGACAACACAAGTGCCATTCGAATCGCTGAAAATCCTGTGTTTCATGAGCGGACCAAGCATATCGAAGTGGACTGTCACTTCATTCGGGACGAGTATGATCGCAAAGTCATTTCTCTTCCTCATATTTTCACTGAGTTCCAGCTTGCTGATATCTTTACCAAAGGTCTTCCACGGCCGCGGCATGAATTCCTGGTTCGCAAATTGTTGCTGGTTGATTCTCCGCATCAATTTGAGGGGGGTGTTAAAGTGTAAACTTGTATGATAATAGACTCAGCCCACTTGTATGATAATAGGCCCAGCCCACTTGTATATATGGGATCTAGTCAGAAGATAACTACGTATATACTAGGATGTCTTTCCATTCTTAGAGATCTAATTAGATCTTGATTCCATGATTTGTAGTGATTTGTAGCCTAAACTTAGGCAATGTAAAGTCTATATAAAGAAGAGAAATCCAAGAAGATGGATCATCGAATGAGAATACATTTTCACAGAATTTTCTTCCCTCTCTCTCGTTTAAGTATTCTTTCAATCTGCCTGTGACTGACAGTCCACGTGCTGGCTACGGCCTCACGCTGGCTCGGCCTCATGATGGTCTCGACCGCATTTACGACCTCATGCTGGTCTGTCCAAGTGCTGGCTACGACCTCACGCTGGCTCAGCCTCATGCTGGTCTCAATTTCATGCCGATCTCGGCCACATGCCTTCTCAACAATGTATTCTCCAGCTCGTCAGTTGTATGACTCTCCAGCTCGGCAGAAGCACCATGTTACAGCTTCACAGTGATGCCAACCTCCAGCTCTGGTCCATTGCCAGCCAGTCATCTCAAAACTATGGACAGCTCCAAGGCACAAGTGTTGTCCTCCATGATACTTAGCTTCTGACCTCAAAGTGAAGTCTAATGAGCTCAGAAGCTGGGGGGCTATTGTGTGGGGATATTTCCGAACTCACCGGAATACTGGCCTGATGCTCCATCTCGTGCACCAGCGCCAGCTAATCCATCTCGGCAAGGCTCGTCTCAACCTCCACCAGCTCGGCCAAGTGCTCCCACTACGGTCAAAACTTCACCTCGGCCACACGCACTCAACACCGGGGCGCCAACCGAACTGTCACCCTGGACCTCGGCAACGGGGCCAAGGCATCAACCAAGATCTCCCGCCTCACTAGTCACCTTGTCTCGGCCACGAGCTCCATCTCGGCCCCTTGCACAACTCCTCCATCTCGGCAGAGCTCCACCTCGGCCGCGGAATCCCCAGCCTGGTTAGGGCTTCAGCTCAATCCTCCACTTCAGCATCCCTGCGAGGTCTCCAGCAAAGTCAAGGTCGCCCCAACCTCGGCTCCCCGACCTCGGCAGCACACCCTGACCTCGGTCAGGATGCCAGAGCTAGCCAAAGCAGGGGCTGACAGCTGTCCACCCTTGGATGATCAAGCACGCTACAGCACGTACGACAAGACAAGGGCACCGCCCATACTCTCTGACAGAGCCTCCCATACCGCCCATGCTTCCTGACAGAACGGCATCCACAGACGCCCGGGTATGGCCCGATGCGACACGACGTGCTACGATGAGACAGCTCCCTGACAGAGTCACCTCCTTGTCTCCTCTCCTCTATAAAAGGAGCCAAACCAGAACAGTAAGCTCTCTCTCCCGTCCGAGAGAACCACACGCTGGTATCACCTTCTTCCCCAAAATCTCTATCCTTAGTCCAGTTCTCATACTGACTTAGGCATCGGAGAGCCCTGCGCTGCCCACGGCCAGGTTCCTCTGACCTACTGTTTTTCCTCCCCTTCTAAGGTTTCAGGCAGGCATCGGTGTTCAACCAAAGAGCTCCGGCTACACCCCCTATCTTTGTGAGTGACATTTTATGCGCTTACACACCCTATGTTCCACTTTGTTATCCATGAGCACACTCAGATGGGACAAGTAGCTAGAGAGTCAATGCTTCAGACCATATATCAAAGGGTACATCTATGGATAAACCAATCTACAACTTGTAAGAATTGAAGGGACCATTTTTGTCATTCAATCATATTCTGCAGATCAAATAGTCAATATTGTTCACCCAGTGAACTATTCTCTTTGGCTGATCCAGAGCAGGATCCACCTAGGGCTGTCAACAAGCTGAGCCAGCTTGAGCTCGGCTAGGCTAGGCTTAGCTGAAGCTCGACTCATGTTAGATGCTGCTCAGATTAGCTGAGTTCAGCTTGAGCTTGATTAATTAAAGACTTAGCTCGATGAAGTTTACATTCTATATGAGTCCAAGCCCAACTTCAAGCCCCAACTCAGCTAGTTATACAAAAAGAAATGAGACAAGCCGACCCCAAGCTCAAGCTCGAGCTGAGCTCAAACTATGTAAAAGGCAATCGAGCACGAGCTTGGCCAATCTCAAACCGGCTCGGCTTGTTTACACCACTAGATCCGCCTAATGGATGGATGGTTGAGACCATAGACCAAATGCATGGATCCAATTTTAGTGTAGTGAGTTATAAATGTAGCAGGTTAAGATTGGGTTTATTTTTATTTTTAAATTTAAACCAGGATAGAATTCAATGGATGTACAGTGTCACTCCCTCCATGGAGTTTCTTTCCATTTGTAACTAGTCATTTTGTTCGGTTTGTACAATGTTAGAATTGGAGATTTTCTTCAGCAGTAAATTCACTAGTGTGAATATAAAGATTGCAATTATTAAACAAAATATCAATTCAAGTAACAATATCACTTTAAAAAAGCATTTACCAATTAGAAAAAGTAGTGACCAGTTATTTTATGTTGCAGTGATCACACATTATCTACCTTTCAGGGGAAAAAATCAGAGTAACAACTTACCAGCAAAGACTTCTTTGGCTGACCAATTGGTCTGAGCTCATTTTCGTCTAAATTTTTTTCATCTAGATGTTTGTCAATTAGAGAATCCTGCTAGGAACAAAGTGAATCCATAGTTCAGCAAGAAAATGAATATGTAAAACCAGCACAGTGACACTGTAAAAATGAGACTATTAAGTTCCTCCTTAAACCAAACCAAACCAAACCAAGCCTTTTCCCACTAGGTGGGGTTGGCTATATGGATTTGACGACGCCAATCAAATCTGTTTAGGGCCATGTCCTCCGTTAGAGCCATGTAGGCAAGGTCATGTTTAATAGTTTCTTTCCAACTTCTCTTGGGTCTCCCTCTCCCTCTCCCTCTCCTACTCCTGGCAATCTCCATGCTTTCACACCTTTTAACAGGTGCCTCTGTTGGACGCCTTCTAATATGGCCGAACCATCTCAGTCGATTTTCTCTATTTTTATCTCCAATCGGTGCTATTCCTACTTTGCCCCTAATCTCCTCATTCCTAATCCTATCTCTCCTTGTGATCCCGCACATCCATCTTAGCATTCTCATCTCCGCAACTTCCATCTTCTTGACATGATTATGCTTTACTGCCCAACACTCTGATCCATATAACAACGCTGGTCGTACTGCCACCTTATAATACTTTCCTTTAACCTTGAGGGGGACTTTCCGATCACACAAGACCCCCAAAGCACTCCTCCATTTGGTCCACCCGGCCTGAATCCTGTGACTTACATCAGTATCAATCCCTCCATCCTGTTGGACCATAGATCCAAGGTACCTAAAGTTTTCTTTTTCTACAATCTTTTGTGTGCCCAAACTTACTTCTATGTTACCAGGTGTCCTCCTTTGACTAAACTTGCATTCCATATATTCCGTTTTGCATCTCCTTATAATTTATAATTCCCAGGGGGGTTATATAGAACCCCCCTAGATCACAAATTTGCATAAAGTGAATAATATACATGCCTTTTTCACGTACAAATCTTTACACCATTGTGAAACTCCATCATCTGTTTGAGGCAATTCAGTCATGGAGTATCGCTTGACGCGGAGATGCACCTGTTCAATGTCACATTTATTATTAGAGAAACTCATCCCACAAACATAGAAGCAGAAACTATACATCAATCAAACATAGAAGCAGCAACTATACATTAATTTCGCCATACCCAGTGTCAAGATAAATATCTTGCAAATAAGAATTTTAAATGAAACTAGCAAAAAGAATAAAACCAGGGATGGTATCTCTTCTGTTTAATTGGCTAATTTGTGGGTGAGCTGGAACTTCCTACAAGATGGGCAAGTTCCAGTTTCCTGTTTCCAGGATAGCTCCCAAAAGTCAAAAGAACCAATTATCTTTACATAGGTAGTCAAAAGAAATATTGTTCAACAAAAGAATAATAGTAAGAAACATACTTGCCTTGAAGTTTAGGCAATTTCTTTCCAGCAGAATTTGCAGAAACTATACCAACACGTTCATATATGAGGCGTCATTCACTCTCATAGGTTGCATGTTATGTTGTGCCGTACCACAACCCTTTTATTTCTTTTTGAATGGTATCACATCACATTGTTTTACACTTACAATTAAATGACAATAGAAATACAAGATCTGATCAGATTTCACTGCTGCAAGGCTGATAAGGAAGATGGGAGTAAAATATTTCATATCTAGAACATTAGTTCAAATTCTGGATCATTTAGTGGGGTCTAAATTCTGAGTTTAAAGATGTATCCTTCTTACACATTGAAAGCAGAGGTGGTGATAAGAGGCCATGAATTACCTAGAACAAGGCATGTATGTAGATTTGACACTCAAACCAGGACATTGAAAGCTTGATATTGATGAAAGTGTTGTTTAGAAGCTCAGGTCATCCAATGATGTGGAAATTTTGAAAGACAAAAGGTAATTTTACTATTAGCTTTTATGGACCCATCAGAACTGGGGGATCTTGACAGTGCAGAGATTTTGGCGATATGGGGTCGAAATTGTTCAGATCATGCTTTACACTGGCTATATGAGCTTCTCCACTACCATGCCAGCTTCAGTCGATAATGAGTTTAGACATTCTATCTTGAGTAGAGGTTTCATACACATCTCAAGAGAGTGGAATGGGGAAGCAGACCATTAGCAAAAATGGGACTTTCTAGACCTACTATAGTGACCGGTGTGGGGATGTGGTATTTTGTAACCGAGGTGTGCTTTTACTACTTTAAAGCAGTCCATTTAATGCAGGATTGGCCCTCCAGGTCACACTTGAGGCTGCTATGGAACCTAGGAATTCCATCTAGGGGTCCTCAGAGTTGCACCACGGGGCTGCATGGAGTCACACAACACAAAGGAGAAAAGAAGGAAAGCTTCTCAACCTGAAAATGAACTGAATATTACTGAATGATGTGTATTTGTATAACACGCAGGTTTGCTGCAAGTCCTCACAAAAATCATAATTAAACAGGAATGTGTTCAACCTCTATGCTTATTTCTAAAAGTAACAACTTAAAAGACTTCTACTACAGGGTTTTGCGCCAAAGCACAAAACATTTTGCTTTATTCAATCGATAAGTGGGACCCCATGAATATTCCAAGCCTTCTCAAATATGCATCACTAGTTCTAATGAACTGCAATTTTATGATAACCTCAAAACAATAAGTAATCTTGGAGAAAATATCTTCCTTCTTCCATTTTGTGGATAGGTTAGGAGCGGATTTATTGGCTCTTCTCCATGCTTTCGTACTTATACATAATCATTTATGAGGAGAAAAACAAATTATCCATCAAGACGAGCAGATTGGATGGAAGGCATAGGCAAAGAGCTATAACATTTTATTGTACATTCACTAGGAAAAGATGTAGCTATTATTATAGTATGTATATACTAAGGAGGATGTTAATCGGTTAGAGTTCATTATAAAGAACAACTCCCACGGTTTCAAATCATGGTTAAAAAAGGTTACTAGGCCGAGTTGCACCAAGATTTACTTAAGTATGGGCAACTTGTTAAGGACCAAGGGTGATTTTAAAACACACAAGCATAAATTATGACGCACTGTGAATGGTTCACAAAAATTAGAAGTAAACCTCCCTTCTTTAAACCTGGCACACCTATGATCCATCGACCCCCTCAAACTCACTAACACTCCCCTCTGCACGTGCACTCTTCCTGCTGATAATTTGGTCATAAATGAGGAGGGGCTGGTCAGGGCAACCAAAACCGTAGACACAACCATGGCCTAAGTCTACAAATCCATACCACCCAAACCCAAAAAAACACTACCAATCCCACGCGTATTAGGAGTAGCTCATGCTGGGCCACCAATTTAACTTGCCCCATTGCCATCCCTGATATATAGGGCTGCAGCCTTAAACTCTGTTGGTGTTCTACATTTCTCTGTTTAGAAAACTTTTCTTAACAAAACAGAAATAAAATTCGTATTTCTTACCGTAGAAGATTGCCCCTTGATGATTCTCAGTATAGTAGGATCGGGCTGACTTTTAGGAACAACCACAGTTACATCATATACAGCTGGAACAAATGAGCGCATATTACTTACTGCAGAGACAAAACCCTAAAAGCAAGAAGTAAATTTGTCAGAATAGAACAAATATTCAGTTTTATGAACAATAATGTCAATGAAAAAAATTCATAAAATGATGAATTAAAGAATCAAAACCTATCCATCCAAATGCAAGATAGGATATGTAATTTAGGATTCTTCTGCAAGATAAGATCTATGTGCAGAAAGGGGTGGAACTGGAGGGGGGCAGGGAGTGGCCATGCCCCCCCACTGAAATTTAAGACCTCAATATCAATGAAAATTTCAGAAGATTTTCATATTGGCCCCCAAGTTTTTTGTTTTTTCATAACCCCCCCAAACAACAACAACAACACACGCACACAAAAGGCATATTTCCTAATTCCGCCACTGTATACAGAATGGCTAATACCAGAGTCAAACCAACTTCTTCATACACACATACACACATTTCCTTTATGTAAAATGAGGCCCACTGATCAATCCATCCCTCGCACACCCACATCCACACAACATCTATTCCCCCATGAATTGACACTTTTCTCAATTTGACATTGTTCAATCAACTGCCTCCACTGGATTGAATCAGAAAAGATACTGCATTTATAGAACCATTAAACTTTAGGAGGCCAATTCATGTGTCAGGATCATCTGATCAGACTGATATTTGGCCTAATCAACGTCAAGCCATTATGGGCTGATGTAGATCCAAAAACATACACAAATACAAAGAACAAGGAAGGGTATGACTCTGCAACTTCTAAAATCCCAGAAGTCAAGCATTATGCAACTGAATTGCTTTTTTTTTTTTTCCTTTCAAATTACTACTTTCTTAGTATCTTTCTGAATTTGATGTTTTATTACTATTTAAATTCCTTTTTTAACACTTTCATGTTGAAAAGTAATAAAGTAAAAAAAAAAAAAAAAACCTTTATGGAATAAAGGATACAACTATATTTAGTATCTCTTTAATATCTAGTACTAGAATATTGTATCATGCGGATATTGGTAAGCTACACATATGCAAGTACGCAGTTATCATAGCTTCAAACCTTTTCCATCCCGCCCTAGTTCAGGTTTTTGATGGATCAAACTGGGCCCACTTAGAGGGATGTACTCCAACGATGTTGATGCGTCCAAGCAGACCCCACTTTTAGGAGTGTACCAAATTTGTAATGACTCCACTTATAGTTTATTCTGCTTAAGGATGAACAGATAATATTCACCTGCGTATGGTACCTATGCGCACCATGCATCAGGTGTGTCCTAGAGGTCAGGACCATGATTACAACCGTGTTACGGAAGCACCAGCGCACAGTTGACATACGAACTGTGCGCAGGTGAATATTATCCATGGAAGAACAAATACATTATGACAAAACTGAGAAGAATAGAATTTTGAGGATCATCATTAATAAATATGAGGTTGTATACCAATGTGACCACTGACAACTCAGTGGAGTGAGTTAAGTGACATCTTCTAGACAACCCATTTATACTAAACTACTTCTCTATTAATCGTGTCCATTTGCATAACCCCATCAAATGTACGGTTTCAGAATTCGTAAAATCAATCTATAGTTCATTCTTTTGCCAAACTACAAGTATATACATGAATTACCTAATGCACCTCAAAATATAAGTAAAGAAGGATCAATAACAAAGAGTAAATGGTTACCCCATAAGACAACATAATTAAACATGCACATGAATATGGTAACATAGAAACTATCAAGGGGTAAGGAAATGGATATCAAATACTCAATTAATTATGTGAGGTCTATGATGCATAGATACAACATGGATACAACAAGGACACGCCATAGACACGACAGGGATACGGATTTTACACATAAAAAGTGAAGTATCAGATACGATACGACACGATACGTTGCCCGTTTTGAAGTCTCCGTGCATCATAGTGTGAGGTACTTTTTACTAGTTTTATAAGCATTTTATCTATTGGAAGTTTGTAACTTACAGTGTGACCAGTTGTATTTTGGCACTTGGCACTGTTGGACAATCAATATCAGTAATCAGAATCATGGCTTTCATTTGCCACTTCCCAAGGGCTAACTAGTGATACCCAGTCACATCCATTAGACGATCCTAACATTCTAGATATCAGCTCATTTTACTATAATCACCCACTTTTCTACACCAAAAATGGAATTCTAAGGAAAAACTAATTTAAGTTATTCTATGGACGGTTGACCAATTTAAAGTGGGTTTCAACAGATCAATGTGGGCGGTTAATTATTGAAGCTTTTTTTTTTTCCGCAAAAAAAAAGAACCTCTCATTTGTAGGATATCCATCAGATGATCAAAATCAAATGATGCATTTTTCCCCTAGTAGCCCATTAAAAGTGGACTGAACTGAACTAAACGGACATTCAGGTGGAGTTTCAAGAGTACACACAATTCATTATCAAGTTACCATCAAATCACTGTTGCAAAAATCGGCCTAGGCTGTGAGACCCCACCCCTGGTGGGCCCTCAATGTGAATTTGAATACTATATATTAGCTTAAATATTTTAATTATATTAATTATGGGACTTAGTGAGGGTAGTTATGTATTTTCCTAGGGTTAGTCTAGTGGTGTAATTAGTAGAGTCAATAGGGGGTCTTTTGTTATTTTTAGAGTTAGGGAGTTTGTTAGAGGCCCTAGCTAGAGTTTTGTATTTACTATAGGGGGGTTTGCACCAAGAATCTTCTAGAAGCCCACCTAAAGACCTAGATACCCTTTACCCTAACCCTAATCCCATTCTAACCCTAAGGGCATTTTTGTCCATAACCCAAAAACCCAACCTATATAAACTAAACCCTCCCCTGCCCTAACAACTACTGTTCATCTCCTTTTCTCTCAAGTTCCAATCTCTTCTCTCTTCTTCTTCCCCAATTCCCTCCAACGAACCCTCATCTCCCCCTCCAATCTCTCTTTTCTCTTCCTCGCCCCAGAAATCCCTTAACAGAAGACCAGTCGAGACCGACCTGCACCATAAGAGCTACTGCCGAGACCCTTCCTTTTGGTTTCCCTGTGGTTTTCTCTCTTTTCCTTCTACCTTCAATCGATTAAGGCAAGTGCACTGTGCTGGTAGCCTAGATTGCATGTTTCCTTCCTTTGATTTGCAGTAGAATTCCAATTTGTAATATATATGTTTAGATCGATCCTTGAGCATGTTTGTTTGGTTCCTTTGGCCATTGATGGATGGGATTACCTCATTTGGATGATCAATGGCCGGTTGATGATGGGTGGATGATGTAGGAATGATTTATTTTGCTTCTGTAATGGTCTATGGAGAATCCCAGAAGAATTGGGTCACGGGAATGAGTTTCCGGAGATGGAATGACAAGAACCCATCTCGCAGTATTGAGATCGGAATCGAAGTAGGACCACCCTTGGTAGATCAGGACCCTACGTCTATGTGAGGGGGCCTGTGCGACCATGGGGTGCTACTTGATCTGGATTTTGATCAGAAGTGGACCACCATTCCTGTGCTTAATGAAGAGAAGTTGTGTCCTGTCGCAGAACTGGGTTCTGTAACAGAACACAACACTGATAGGAGAGATGGACAGAGTCCAGCGATGGCCGAGCTCAGCACTTGCAGAGCCCAGCGGTTGCCGAGCCCAGCATTAGTGCAGCTCAGCAACTGCCGAACTCAGCACTTGCAGAGCCCAGCAGTTGCCGAGCTCAGCGTTAGCGCAGCTCAGCAACTGCCGAGCTCAGCACTGGCCGAACTCAGCGATGGCTGGATTCAACACTAGCCGAACTCAGAGTTCTGCCGAGCATAATGGTTAGGATGAGATTCGCGTTTAGCCGAGCTAAGTGTCTAGGCCGAGCTCAGTGCTCAAAGCCGAGTTCAGTGTTACGGCCGAACTCAGTGTTATGGCCGAACTCAGTGTTTTACTGAGCTCAGCGCCAGACCGGGTTCCGTGCCAGACCGGACTTCGAGCTTAGCCGAACTCAGTGCTTAACCGAGCTGAGAGCTAAACCAACCTCAATGCCCTGCCAAGCCCAATGCATTTTCCCGAACTCAGCTGGGTGATCCAACTGAGCTAGGCCCTTTGCCGAGCTGAGCTGGGTGGCCGAACTGAGTATCCAAGTGAGCTCCATTGCTTAGCCGAACTCCGAGATGGATTTCCAAAAAGGCGGGATTCCAACAAAGGAGAATAGAACCTGGGACATTCCCTTCAGCCAGAATCCTTAGTGTGCACGGCCAACTACCCAGGCCAGGGAGTTAGCCGAACTCACAGGAAGTCCTGGACAATCAGGCTTTGCCTGCAGGATGTTTTTCCTTCTCTGGACCCAGTGTGCCGAGCTGACCGCCCAGGCCAGGAGGTCGGCTGAGCACACTGTGTACAGTGACACTTCCCAGATTCTAATTTCTATTGTTGCAATCATATGTAGGGCCCATTGACCATTCAAATAGACTTCCATCACTGTGCCAGCCACGAGTCAACGGTACGGCTCAACCTTGACTCGTGGGGTCCACTAATTAAAGTCCAGGTTATGTAATCTTAGATGATTCGACCTTTATACGTTACCAAAATGATGCACATAACTTCTAAGCACCAAACACAATATTCCTTAGCATCTGTGGTTTCACTTAAAGATCGAATTACCTGAGATGGACCTGTATCCGAAAGTGGACCATTTACCTAGGTTGGACTGTTGCTATCTCCCTATGATTCGTGTACTTGGAGATTCATCTCCCTCATACTACGACTATCACTCTATTGTCCTTATTATTGCTCTTACCTGTTAATTAAATGGAAAATGGAGGACCTAAACCTAGGAATACTTAGAGGTGACCCGGTAATCTGATTGGGTGGATCATTGACCCGTGTCTGTGGCTAGGCGGGCCCTTTTTATGGCCTAAGTTGGATGTGAATTACCCTAGAATGGAGAGGTTAGATTGTATGGGCTTGTGACCCATTATGGACGTAGATGGATCATATGTCATTGAACATGGACTTGTATCTCATATGGATTGTTATAGACCAGGCCAAGTATTTGGTGGGCCTTGGTACGGATCCAATGATTGGAATTGGACTTGAACTATGATCCACAATTTGTATTGAGTACTTAGACCTCTTAGGGACTTTTGCTAGGACCTTGTTCACGCAAGTCAAAGCCTAGACAGACACAGACCTTTATTGTTTCCGAGTCGGCATAGACATTCACTCAGTTGATTTAAGCTCAGCCAGTTGGACTGATCATCACTGGTAGGAGCTATTGAGATTTGTGGTGTGGCTATCATGATGAGCACTGTTGGGACGGACGGTGTGATGCCGGTTCCGGTCGTTGTGGTTGATGTTGATGATATTTTGCAGGGTTAGTAATCCCTAGCATTAGCTTAGGATCCCTACCGCGACTGTGTTCAGTATGGGAGGGCCGCGGCATAATATCCCGCGGTGACCAGCTTATGTGGATGTGCCAGATTGTGTAGGTTTATTACTGTTATGCTTATTATGATTCTACATTGTTATCTTGCACGACTGCATAGCATATGTACCTTTGTTACTCTCTTAACTTTATACATGTCTCTACTCATTTTGATGCATACATTCTATATTATCTGCATATTGTGACTTGCCAGATCTTTAGATCTGACCCACTCTTGGTGCTTAGGTCTTGACCCCGAGTTCGAGGGCGATGCGTTCGCACTCGTTGAGGTGCCCGTAGTAGGCGACTACGGATGGGGGCCGGCCGACCATGAGGTCGAGCCGGAAGGTGGAGAGCCGACACTAGCTGCAGGGGTTTGAGCGTTCTTTTGTTTAGGGTTTTGAGAGACATTTGTTGCGAGTTGGGTAGTAATGAAAAATATGTAATTAAACTTTGATTTGTTATTACTATACATTTAGGCTGGACTTCAGCCCATCTACATTTGACATATATACGATGATACCTTATGCTTCCGCTATCTCTGTATGGCTTCCGCTTATAATACGCTTCCGCAATAATAACTGTTGTTACATTATTGTTCAAAAAGTTTTAAATTGGACCTCACTGCGGACCTACGATCTTGGAAGTTCTCGGATTTTCCGGGAAGTAGCGCGCCAATTTCGGTACTTTGACGATTTTCTCGGTATCCGGAATTGGGGCGTTACATAGGCGCTAGTCGGTGGTCACCGCCTAGGCGCTAGGCGGGGATTAATCAGACTAGGAGGGGATTAATCGGGCTAGGCGGGGATTAATCGAGAATTAATCCCTAGTCCATGCCCACTGCCTTGCGTCCGCCTAGCGATTTTTACAACATTGCATCAAATCTATCTGATGCAGGACAAACCCATGGTCCCCCACGGGCCGATGATGTGGAGCGGGGTACCAGGTGCAGGGCGAGTAGAGATTGAGGGTGGAGGGTGTAGATCGGGCTTCCCCCTAAAAATTGGCCTTACGCCAAACTCCCCATCTCAGGCGAGGAAGAAGAAAGAACTCGGGAAATCCAAAATCACTCAAAAAGGTTTACAACGAAAAGGATGCATTACATTATTATATAGGAAAATAAAAACCTAAAACTAATTTGGACCATCAAAACACATTGATGGCCAAGATTAAAACATCCAGCTAAAATAACTGAAAACATAATTAAAAACCAAAATAAAATAGAATATCTAATTGATAGGTGGGTTGGGCCCAAAAGACTGGGTCGAGATAGATGGGTTGGGCCCATAGGCAGGTCGACCCATGGGGGACCGTGGTTCTGTCCTTCATCACTATCATTAAAGATGTCATCCAATAAGCCCCATCATTAGGATTGTAAACGGGTCGGTTCCGGTTCGGGTTCAGTGTGGAATCGGAACCGGAACCGTGAAGGGGAAACGGGACCGGGACCGGAACCGGAACCAATAATATTAATGTGAACCAGAACCGGAACCGGAACCGTTTGTGAGGCGGGTTTGGTTCCGGTTCCGAGTCTAGACTAATGCCTGTATTTTTCTTTTAAAAAAATATGCTTTTTCCACATTTCAATTGGATCACGTACCTGCAAACACTAATGTGACCTTTTGTCTATCAATAACAGACACTTTTAACTAAAAACTCAGAAATCACATCCAAACCGGTAGGGCTGCACAGAACCGGACCGCAGACCGGACCGGACCACAAAATCGGACCGGACCGGACCGGATTTGTGGTCTTAGTGGTCCAAATCCGGTCCGGTCCAGGCCTTTTCTGGTCCGGTCTGGACCGGACCGGACCGCATTGATTAAAATAATAATTTTTTTTTTCATATTGATGAGCCCATGAGGCATCAGCCCAGCACCCATTTGTAAAACCCATCATTCATTCATTTGACATTTGCCCACTTTTTAAATGTGAGGTGAAAATGAAAAAAAAAAAAAAAACGAAAAAAAAATGAAAAAAAAAAAATTGGAAACCGGTCCGGACCACTTTAAGTGGTCCAACCGAACCGGTTTGGACCGGTCCGGTCCTTCATTTTAGGCCAGACCGGAAATCCGGTCCGAAAACCGGACCGAAAATCCGGTTGATCACCCCTACAAACCGGCAATGAGATGTAGAAAAGTAGAAAACCCTAATGTAGAAAAGTAGAAATGTAAAAAGGGTTCTGTTCTCACATACTAAAGTTACCTTATATTAGTGTATATTGGGTCAGGTCCCGGGTCTACGGGTCTGAGCCACTGTGGATCTAGAACCGGACCCGTTTAGGTATCGGTTCCAAAAAAAGGATCCGGAACCGGAACCATTTTCTTATCGGGACCAAAATAAGGACCCAGACCCGGATCCTTGGTAATCGGAGAATCGGGTACCCATTTACAACCCTACCCATCACAAAAGATTTCATCCCATTCACTGTAAGGCTGATCCACATCATCCTAGTAGAAACATCTAACTTATCATTAGCAATATGTGTGACTGTTAAGATAGGGCAAGGCTCTCTTAAGCGCGAGCTTAGGATAAAATTCCATAAGCTCACGATTGTAAAGTCCACCCTTGGCCCATCCAAATGGACCAAACGCACGACCCCCCTGAATTGCCATGTCCACCAACTTTATTGATCCGAATTTACTACACCATTGGATCGACTATGTACCGATCCGAATGGACTGTTGACCATTAAACTTTTGGGGCCCAAATGGAGATGATTCCAGGGAGTCCTTGAAATCCCCCCCATCCCCATGTGGGTCCCCAGGTGGGCCCCACCACACACTTGAGCTTACCTTATCCTAAGCTCGAGCTTAGGAGAGCTGCCCCTGTTAAGATAATACTTCTTCATTGTATTAAGTATTTGCAGGCAGTCACTTATTTGTATGCAAGTTGCTGTCAATAGTTAATATTTGCATGTAGTTGGTCAAAGAGCCTTAAAGAAGATGATTATTGTATAGGAACATGTGTACATCATAAATATGTCATAGGTAAAAGCTTATATAAGCTCAGATAAGCTTATGTATACCATTTCAAAAAAGAGAAAAAATAAGTCCCTAGTGGTTTTGTGAAAAATTCTCCCATAGGTAGGATTTAACAGACTTGAGCTTTGAGGGCTTCAAATGTACTTTGTGAAAGCCTGGCTTCAGGTTGTATATCTGCTAGGGTTTTCCTTTCTAGTCCCCATGTAAAAATTCATTGTTGCTGAATTTTGAATTGTGTGAACTGAAGACAGCAAGTGTTGCTGTCCTATTGATTCAATATCGACTCTGGGACAGCATCACAGTTATAATTGATGATAGTGCAGGTGCCAAAGTGAGTCTAGATGTATTGTAATTTATAGTTAGTCCATTAAATTTCGGTCTGAACAGAACCTTTGTACGAGGAATCAGAACATTTCTAGGAATTGGCAACCCTTTTGAAGCTGCATATTCTTGAGCAGCTAAAAGCTTTGCCTTCGTAAAGCGAGTTCCCTCCACATAAAGAGCCAACCATAATGGCCTTGGGAAGTCCTTCAGCTGCTGAAAACCTGACTGCAGCATTCAGCAATACTTAATTAAAAAAAATCCAATAAAGGCATAAAAACGAATGAAAAAATCGACCATTGTACACAGTGTATTACCCTTAGGGTGTTTTCATCCTTGGCCCAACTCCTCTCCAGGAAAACAAATTCTGAGAACCACATTGCCCATCCAAAGACCTGTGTATATTGATCATATATAAATCAAAGACTGATTTACTTCCCCCAAAAAATTACAAGCAATACATCAATAGTGACTAGACCAAGACTGCAATGATTTTGTTGGCCAAAATCTCAATTATATTTAAACATAAGTACGCAAAAATCATGATTATCAGTTTCTCGTTACTAAAATTCTTCAGCAAAATACTGCATAGAAAATTCAGAGCCTCAGAAATTGAGCATGCAAATCTAACATGCAGATTAATCATTCCACAATGATTTGGGCAATTAAGAACATATATTTCAAATAGACTATTTAATATTTCCCATATATATAAAATATATATAGGAGATGCTCCTATGAGAGATGCTCTCACGGTACTATGAGAGTAAGGGTGGGGACCCTCGCATCCATATCCAATGCCAACAGCCTAAATGCGAGGGCCCCCACCCCTTACTCTCATAATACCGTGAGAGTAACTCTCACAAGAGCATCTCCCTATATATATGTGTGTGTGTGTGTGTGTGTAGTTCGAAAAATTCGCATTTGAATTTGAAAATTTTAATTCAAGATAAGTTTGATTAGAAAATGCCATTAAGTAGGTTCATGTGATTCGCTTTTCAATTCATCTGATTAGAAGTTTGAGTTCAACAAGTTTGATGACTAAATGTTAGGAAATTATATGTTGGCTAATTCATGGGTTGGACAAAACTTTGGGTCCATTGAGTTGTAATTTTTACTTTTTTTAGATATGAATTGTGATGGGGCTTCACAATGAAGATTAAAGGAAGGAAATAGAAGACAATATGCTGAGTTTCCCAAATCCAGAACCTTGGTCCGCTCAAGCAAGCTCTGCCGTAGCCTCGAGACAGAATGTTCACCCGCTCGAATGAGCCTTCCTCCGCTCGAGCGAGATATGTGAAATTATTCTGCGCGAATTAGGATTTCTGTTTCTATTTTCTCTCAACTTGCCTATTTGAGTCCTAGTCATCTTCGGAAACCCTAAGCACGTCCCTAAGCCTATTTAAAGGACTCATGGCTACCCTAAAGAACAACCTCTCTCATTGTCTTGAGTTAGAAACCCTAATTGAGAGAATTCTTTGTCTCTAGAGCTTTCATTGGAGAGTTGTGCTACAAAGTTCATCTAGAGAGCAGTAGCTTCTACATCTCTTGTAGAAGATCTTCTTCTTTCATAGAAGATTTGAGGAGTCAAGCAAGGTTGAATCTGTTGTGGTCAACGGTGTGAAGGCGTCAATGTTGTAAAAATCGCTAGGCGGACGCTAGGCGGTGGGCATGGACTAGGGATTAATTTCCGATTAATCCCCGCCTAGCTCGATTAATCCCCTCTTAGTCGGATTAATCCCCGCCTAGCGCCTAGGCGCCGCCTAGGCCGATTTTTACAACAGTGGAAGGCGTTGAGGCGTGAAGCTACACAAGAGGTGACTACGGTCCTTAGGTAGTGACTATCTGGGGAGGAATCTATGAGTACCTTGTAACTGTGAGATTCATAGTGCTTCATTATTGATCCAGTTTGGATCTGTGGTTTTACACCCGATTTTGGGTTTTCACGTTATATTTGGTCACTTGTGGTGTGTGTGCTTTTGTCTTTTAATTCTGCTGCGTATCATATTGTTTTTGCACACATTATTTGGGCTGTTGAGTTGACCAATCTAGAGATCCAAAAACCTTCACTTAATTGATCTGTATCCAAGCTGTAAGTCCGTCACTTGGGCCCACACCTAAATTCAAACCACTCAAAATTACTGTTCTTCTCCACATATACTCCAGGCCAAATTTTTATTTAAACCAGAGTTAGGGCCACCATCAGATTGATCATGGGTAAAACACATGGTTGAAATAAAAACCAAAATGTAATCTATGTTTTATTGGCAATCAATCTTAAAGTAGGCTAGCTCTAATTAGAGTTAGACATAGACTAATATTAATAGATAGGGGTGCTGCACTTTTGAACTGCTTGGATTTTTAGGGAAATGCCCTAGTGAGCTTTATGAGAATAGTTCGCTAGCAGTTCGTGAATCAACTGTGAATTGTTCTAAATGAACTGTTTGCAGTTCGAAGGGCTTATCAGTGAACTAGATAACTATGGATGATGCCATATGTAGGAATTGATAACTTGAGTGCATCTCTAGTTTTTCTACCACACGTGGCCATTGGTCTATCTATATATCGTCCAGGCAGTCTAAAATGAGCTATAAGGTGGGAAAATATGTAAAAGAAAGGAGCGTGCGAGATATGTGTGTGTGCGCGCGCACATAGAGTGATCCTCGAACCTTCATTCTATTATAAGTTAATAATAATAAATTACAAAGAACCCCCTAAGTCATAGTATAATTACTTACACTGATACGAAACCCTTGATCACATAATGATTTATGTTTATTCGCCCCCTAAAGGAAAACATAGATATTGATGTAGTCCCAATTAATGCAATTGGACTCTTGAGAGGCCAATACTCACAAACCAGAATATATACAGAAAACTGTAGATTTTAACAAAAGCAAGGAAAAAATCTTTAATTATCCTGTCGTAGGATTTCAGTAGAAAAGAAAAAAAAATCTTCATATATTGTCTTCATTAATCTAGAGAAACATGTGACAAAATATCTAAATATTTGATTTGGTGGGTTTTAGATAAAATAAGTATCACAAGATGTTATGCTGACATCATTAAAGACTTGTATGAGAGGACTGTAACGAGTGTGAGAACTACCTGTAGAGAGATAGATGAGTTTCTAGTGACCATAAGTTTGCACCAAGGGTCAACTTTCAGCCCTTATCTCTTTGCATTGATTATGGACAAGTTATCTGCTCATATTCCAGGGAATATACCTTGGTGCATGTTGTTTATTGATGATATAGTGTTGGTATATGAATCAAGAGATGGCGTGAATGCGAAAAATGAAAAATGACCGGACGCTTTAGAATCCAAAGGCTTTAAAATAAGTCATATAAGATAGAATATATGAATTACAACTTCGGTGGGGATGTGCAAAGATATGTAACTCTTGCAAGAATTAAAGCACAAGAGTTTTGTACCTTGGATCTAAAATTAGTAAGGATGGGGAGACCGAGTAGGATGTCAAACATAAACTAAGAGTTGGATGGTTGAAGTGGAGACTTGGTTTTGGAGTGCATTATGATTGGTGCATACCAACAAAATTGAAGGAAGATTTTTATAGGACAATTATTAGATGAGCAATGACATATGGAGAAAAATGTTGGCCAATTGGCATGTAAAAGATAAGAACAGTAGAGATGAGAATATTGAGATGATTTTTTTGGTAAAATTTGAAAATATAGAATCATGATCAGTGCATTCGAGAGCATTTAGGGGTAGCACCCAATAGATGACAAAAGAAGAGAGACTCGTTCAGATTATTTGGATATGTCCAACGCCAGCCAACAATAGTGCCAACGAGGAGAAGCTTCTCTATGCAGGTTGATGGCCCCTCAAGGAAAAGGGGTAGGCCAGAGAGGACATGTATGGCAATAGTAAAAATAGATCTAAAGAAGTGCAATCCATCTAAATGATAGACTCGAACAAAAGCAAGGCTTTTATAATGTTGATGAACAAAAGCAAGGAACAATAGTAAATCTATACTAACCTGGACTTTAGATTTGATATAGAAACATCTCAATCCAAGGAGAAAGCTTTCAATCCAATGGAGAGAAGGAATGATAAGAGACTTTACTTACCATCATCATAGCAGCCTTGTTCCAACTATGTTGGGGAATCAAAGACTTAATTTATGTGTTGTTGAAATTCTGACTGCCTAATTCAGTCGACCCTTGCATAGTTTTATAGCTATTGTAGAACTCCCTAGAAATAGTTTTATAGCTATTTATGGGACTACCTAAAAAGCCCTTGAACTCAGTCAAATCTCTCCCCAACTCAATAGAATCACTTTCCTAAGTTATAGAGATAATATTCTACTCTAATTAGAATTTCTTGAGAGAGAAGAAACAACGAAAAAGGAAATTTTCCAGGCTGGGACGTCCAGGACAGCAAGGATGATATTTTTGTGGGGCCCACATGGCACAGTTTTTTGTTTGACTTGGGTCCAATAAATCCTAGAAAATCCAGCTCAATCAGACAGCATGGTTGCTGTACGTTCTGAATGCTACAGAATAATTGCCAATTACAATATAACCCCCTGCTCTGCTCTGTCTTATCAAAACAGCCCCGGACATTTTATTTTACTTAATATTTAGGACTGTTCAGGCCTAAACTTGATTAATTCTTGATTCAACCCTTGCGGTCCTTTTGGTGCTCTCATATCGCTCCACGAATGCTTTGGCCACCACAATAATTTGATCTGCCATCAATTCGTCATCAAATACCAAATCATGCTTTGCCAAAAAGTCCTTGAAAGTTGAAACCGACTTTTACCAAGAGCTTCAATAAGAACATCAGCTAACTGATCTTCTGATCTGACACACACTAGATTGTTTATATTAGCTGTGACTTTCTCCCAAATGAAATGACGCCTTTCTTCAATGTGCCGCTCCAATTCATGAAACATTTGAGTCCTCTACATTATGTCAAACTGCTTGTTTATCTCCATACAAATTACAACCTCATAGGGATCCTTACATCAACTCCCAAATTGGATGATGATGTCCTAATACACGAAAAGTTACATATGCCATGTGCCATCGCACAATACATAGCTTCAGCAACATAGCAAACCCCTGCATGTTGCTAGTTACTCTTCCAAGTAACTAAGTTATCGCGCAAAAATGTACAATAGCCTGAAATATATCATCTAGTATGATAGAAACCAACCCAATCAGCATGCTTTTAAAACTTCAATATCAAGGATCCATGCTTCAAATATGTACTCTTTTCAGGAGAATGAGGAAATCGCAGAAAATACATATCCCTACACATTTTTGTCCTAACTCAAAACCCTATGGAACTTTTAGTTTCAGGTAGTGCGAAAAACCAAAACAAAGCTGAACTGCGTGAAATACCTGACATAAATGCTTTCAGAATTTCTTGAAAGGTCTGAGGTTGAACAACCAACTCAAGCACCTCCAAAGAACCTGAGGAAAAACACCATAAAGCTCAATAATCCTCAAGCTTCAATGTGGTACCACTCTTCCCATCCAGAAGGATAGACTGTACAGCTGCTGACACAACACCACCAGGTGTGTGGTCAAGCAATGATGGACCCACCATGATCAGTCTTAGCTTTGATACCAATATAAAAATTCTCTTTCAATAATTAGATGGGTAAGTAACGAGAATGATGATAGCTTAGAGGAAAAGAAGGAGAAGAAGAGGGAAAAAAAGGAAAGGAGGGAAGAAAAGAGGAAGGAGGTCATAAATCACTTAGGGCTGGACTTGTGGCAGTCTAATCACTTTAAATTAATAATATAATCCAAAGAGAAGATTATAGAGAGTTCGCTCCTAAAGGGGGGCCAAGATATTTAAATGGAAAATAAACCTAAATGACAACCCATGAAGTCTAAAAAAGGAATGATATCATCTGATGCCTCCACTCCCTCACTCAAGCTCTTTCGGATATTCATCCATATATTAGAAGCTGCCACAAAATAGCTTTTAGAGTCGCAAGAAGTATCTTTGGTTGCTCAAGGCTAGCATCACGAAAATATGACGCGTCATCAGCAAAGAGAAAGAGAGAGATTTCCACACTGTCAAGTGAGCCTACTTTGGTTGGTTTTATACTTTGTTTTCCAACTATAGAGAGAGTGTTTCAGCCTGTCACAAGCCTCAATATTTTTTTACAATACCTTTGGCAATCCATTAAATGAAATGAAACATTGTGTGAAAAAGATACTCCCAAACCCAATTGCAACACTTCTACTTAGACCCTGTTTGTATTAATAAATTTAATACACAAGAGTAATCAGCATGGCCATATGCCTTTTTCATGTCTACTAAAACACCCCGGTAATTCACTTCTTTCCCTTGAATTAATACATTCACTGGTTAATCGAATGCCATCCAGAATTGCCTCCCTTGGATAAGGGTGCCCTAATATGATTCATGGCCTCTTTCATTTTGTTTGCTAATACTTCTGCAATAATCTTAATCAGTCTTCCCATAAGGCTAATTGGTATAACTGCTGCCATCCTCCACTCCATCGTCATGAAAGCCTTTTCCCCTAAATCTGTGGTCAGTGAAAAGTCTTTCTCCTACAGTGAGCATAAAACTGAGAAAACTAATCATCTTAGAATATGATATATGCTAAATAATGACACCCCCTAACTGAAAAACGATATCCACACAGTATTCCAGTGTGAAACCAATCCACTTAAGAGTCGCCTTTTTTAGTTTTGTGCTTCCACTCTACCAATTCAACACCATGCTCTCAGTTACTCCACATAATGCCATGTCTTTCTTTATTGCCACCCCTAATGGCTTGGCTAGCCTCCCTCATCATCTAGTACCTTTCACAATTAAGCCACCAAGGTGGTTTTTAACCTTATCCGAACAAGTCCAAACTATCTCAAACAGCATTCTTTAATTTTATCTTCGGTTCTGCATCATTAGATTGCTTTTAATGCATTCATTTCTAATTCTATCATTCCTAGTAACTCCGACTATTAACCCTCCACTCCATCACATTGAGCATTAGAAGGAAAATGACCAACTGTCTATTTCAACTTGTAGAATCCGATTAAACAATAATGACTGCCTCATATTGAGGGGAGCGAATTCCACCATAGAATTTCTTGTTCTTTCATGAGTGTATTCAAGTTAGTGTGAATGTTGATCTAATAGGCTAAGTAACAAAGGTTAGCTTAACTAGAAGGAAACATGTTTAGTGATTTTCCTAGTCAGGGGAAAATGGGCAGCAAAAAGGAAAAAATGGTAATGTTCAACAACTGGACAAGGATGTTCCCATCAATGCAATATTTGAGTTATGGCCTGCAGAAAATGAAACCTCCAATTTGGAGGTTGATCAAGTTAGATGCATACAGCATGTACAACAGAAACAAATGCAAGTGTCAACCTTTACAACCCACCCACATATTCCATAATTTTCTCTATTTCAATAAAAGGCTTTGTTATAATTAAAGAGAAACAGTATAACCGTATATCTGCCAACTGCCAGGTAGAAATACTCACAGGAAGAAATTTTAAAGACTTCTTCATAACAGCTAGACTGCTGGATATGCAACCTAACCGCTGGAAAAGTAAAAATAACCAATAAAAAGATAAAAAGTGAAGCATCAGTTAAGCATTAATTCAAGAAAGGCATGGATGCAACTAATGCTTAGTGACAAGTAACGCGTGCACACACGCAATTGATCCTTTACATACAACTTGTACCGTAATACGAACATGCTGGTTCCACGAGGTAGCATGATGGGTCCAGCCATCACCAATCCGAACCGTCCAACACACATAGAACACCCCTCCCCCGCACGAGCCAAATTATACCAGATCCCACCATTTGAATGGACTGGACCATTGGATCGAGGGTCAATTTTTTTAATATAAATCCGTTAAACTTGTGGGCAATGGATCAACGGGTTAGAGGCATGAGATTCGCCCCATTTTTTATATTTGGGACCTACTCAGATGGATCTGTCCATCTCCCCCAGCATCATAATCAGTAGACTCCAGGTGGGCCCCATCCAGCTACCTCATACCGTATTACGGCACATACACCTTGTACCGGAGCAGGGCCCGTGTGCATGAGTGTGCTGCGTATGAATGCATGTACATGGGATGCATGTATGTCATTCCTGAAAAGTGGAAACTAAATTTATGGCTAAGTAAGACATGCACCTGAGCTACAACCCATCCAACAAGCCAATCAATGTCACCTCTGTGATTGCATACAAGGAGAGCATGTTCTTTACCTGGATAATTCTCCAACAAATGATTTTGATAAGATAACGTAAGAGGCCTTCCTAACTGGTAAGTAGCACATGATGTGCAGTGGTAGTTTGTTAGAAATAACATATTTGTTTCATCTATCACGATAGAATTGTTCAGGAAGTAAGGAAAAAGTCCAGGCCATACCCATTGACTGAAAAGTTTCAGAATCTGCATAGAAGTGGATCTGCAACCAGAAGTCCCATTTCTAATCAAGATCACATTCGATTGACAAAATCAGAGAAAAACTTTTGTAATGAATGCATTTTTCTGTTTGTCAAATATGCAAGTTCAAGAACTACCAGATTTCAGGAAAAGGCATTGATGATTTGCTGAAGATGCCAAATACATTGGTTCATAAACTTTCAGATGATGGGTTAAGGCTTTGATGATGATTAAGTAATGGATGATTATAGGAATAGTAACAAGGTATAACTCACAAAGTCAACCTGAGATGAGATAACACTTCAATGATGATGATGATGAAAGCATAACTCGGATCAGATTTTGAGAATACCTTTATTCCTGCCCACCAATCAATCATCCATATAAGCTCCAACCACAGAAATTCTGTAACTGCCATGTTTACCCTCCTGTACATATTCTTCGACAGCGGACGAAGTAAAATGAAGCATATTGCCTAGGAAAGAGAAAATAAATAAGAAAAACAACAAAATAATAAGAACCAGCCTGGTATCTAATTCATATAACTCACACAAGATACAAAATCTAAGTATTTAGAAAATTCCAAGGAATTCAAGAACTAAATTGGAAACAGCTGCCAAAGCCATATATATTATAAACCAAAAAAAAAAAGTCTCACTCAAATAATACACACAACCATGAGTTAAATATTTCAAAAATAAGTAGCATAAGAAGTAATCAATATTTCAGCCATTGATAGCCCATAATTGATGGAAGATGCACTAAATGGGGCAGATAGGAAGATCCCAGTCCCTCCATGTTTGCTCCTTTTCAGAGCCATTGCTACTAATTTGGAGACCAATAGCAGCTTCACCAAGCAGAAAAAGAAGCCAAAAAAATTCCAAAACGCTTTGGATGCATTACTTTCTAAGGCAATTTGGTTTTCTCTTAATCTGCACATCAAGTCCTCTGTTTTGCAAAATCAGTGAGAAACCAACTTGCCAAGTTTACCCTTCTTGTATCAACATCAGTATCACGAAAGCCTTATCCCAACCCAACTATATTGGGGTCGGCTAACATGAATTTTGTTTCTCCATTCCAATTTATCTTGAGCCAAATCATTATATAAATTGCACTTCTTAATATTCAACCTTACTACTTCCATCCCCGTACTCTTCAGCCTACCCATTCCCTTTGGTGCCCCATCAACTTATATAGAAAAACTTTTCTTCAACGGTTTTGATGTTACCGTGAAAGCACTCATTTCTAATTCTATCCTTTCTAAGTTTTACCTTTCATGTATCCATTAAATAAACTATTTTTCAGAAAAACCAAAGAATTTCCAATTTGAGCCTTTCCAATAACAGGAAAGTTCACCTCAAATTATAGAGATTCCAACAGTAAATCAAAGCGAAAAAAGAAACAAAAAAAAGAAAAGGAAAGAAAACCCCAAAAGCCAATAAGTAATTGCAGAAACAAAACCAAAGCCCAAGAATTTCAAAATCATCAAAACAGAAAGCAAGAGGTAAAACCAGGAGAAATGAAACCCAGACGACACGTTCGGATTTACTCGTCAAGTACTAGTGTTAAGTGTTAACTCACCCAGATAACCTGAGTTACCTACAAATAAGACTCGTTTTCTTCTTTCCCATATCCGAATCAAAGTCAAAACAGAGACCTTAAAAACCCCACGCATGTTAATGGTAAGCGTGCCACAGCTTTCCACGACATTTAACTTTCCACGGGGATTTCATCTCCCGCGGAAACTGAAGGCCGAATCTTTTATGTTTTTTCAAAAAATTTCCGTGTTTCTGGTCTTTTGTCAAAAAAAAGTAAAATGGCCGGATTTGAAAAACAGACAAAATTCGCGGGAAAACGGGTTTCCCGACAGAAAATGAAAACTGCAAACATCGGGAAAATGGTTTCCCCTTTTCGTTCATTTTCCCTCTTGCACAAGCAGGCTCTAGAGTTTTTACAAGGTTTTCCAGAGAGAAAGGGGAAGGAGGAAACCTGGATGAGATTGACTATGAGGCCAGAGAGAATGAAGAGGAGGCTGATTATAGGCAAGACGATTGCTGCAACCGCCATGGCCGATAGGAGGAGGAGGAGGAGGGAGGAGGGTTAGGAGGCATTGGAGGAGAGAGAGAGGGATACCGTTATATGAACCTGACATCCCCTTTTTTTTTTTTTTTGGCTTCTTAGAGAAGCCGAGCAACGTCAATTTCAATAAGATAATATGGGACTATGGGAGGGAAATGGGTGGTGGATCACACACATTCTCTCTCTCCCTCCCTCGTGAAATTTCCACCGTTTTAAATATGTCACGCGTCAACGTCACACATGACTTTAAAACCGCACCACATTTTCTAATAATAATAATAATAATAATAATAAATCCTAACCTTTAAAAATTATTTTAGAAATAATAATGAGAGTGATGATAATAATAATTAAAAAATTGATTAATCTGACATTTGACATGCCATAGAACGGTCTAAATTTCAACTTTTTTTGCAAAATTGTTTGTATAATAACAGTGTAATATATACTGCATGGTCTTAGAATAGTTATGTGAAAAGCACTTAAACTTCCAAGTGCTCGAGGCAAACATTAGGTCCAATGGGTATATTAGATCAATCTTTCTTGTGTCTTTATGATTTTCTATAATTAGAAGCATATAAAAGAGGTTGAGGGTTTGAAGATTGGTACACCCTCTTTTTTTTAATTTGAGATTGTAATAAATGGATTAGATTCAGATTGATGGATGTGAATACCCAATAAAACTCAATGAAATGTGTGCACAAGAAAAAAAAAATTCGCATGCTCGAAGGCCTTGCACGTTTGTGTATGTATGCGGAAAACCAATTCCATATAATCATAAAATCTTGGGATATTGACTATACAATTGGCCTTACGTCTAATATTTGCCCCACATCCGTCAGACTTTAAATATTTCATGTCAAACTATTAGTACAATAACGTACGATATTGCACAGTTCTAGGATTTCGTATTTTTGCAATATCACATAATTTTTATGATATTTACATAGGACAATATTTTCGATATCTCACAGTCTCATAATATCGTTGTGTGGGGATATTTCCGAATCCACCGGAATACTGGCCTGGTGCTCCATCTCGTGCTCCAGCTAGTCCATCTCGGTAAGGCTTGTCTCAACATCCACCAGCTCGGTCAAGTGCTTCCACTTCGGTCAAAGCCTCACCTCGGCAACGGGGCTAAGGCATCAACCGAGATCCCCTGCCTCACTAGTCACCTTGGTCTCGGCCAGGAGCTCCATCTCGGCCCCTTGCACAACTCCTCCATCTCGGCAGAGCTCCACCTCGGCCAGGGCGTCCCCAGCCCGGCTAGGGACTTCATCCCGGTCCTCCACTCCGGCGTCCCTACGAGGTCTCGGCAAATCAAGGTCGCTCACCGACCTCAGCTCCCCGACCTCGGCAACACACCCTGACCTCGGTCAGGATGCCAGAACTAGCCAAGGCAGGGGTTGACAGCTGTCCTCCCTTGGACGCTCATGCATGCTACAGCACGTGCGACAAGATAAGGGCACCGCCCATACTTTCTGACAGAGCCTCCCATACCGCCCATGCTTCCTGACAGATAGGCGTCCTCAGACGCCAGAGAAGGCTACGATAGGACTGTAGTCCCTATACCTCCCTAGTGCCTGACAGAGTGGGCTATGATGGGACGACTAACCACCTTATTGTCTCCTCTCTTCCTCTATATAAACACAACAACAGCTTCAGAACAGGGGGCCAACACTTACACCACCTGCTGGTACGCCATCTTCTTCCCCAAAATCTCCATCCTACTGTCCAGTTCTCATACTGACTTAGGCATCGAAGAGCCCTGCGCTGTCCAAGCCAGGGTCCTCTGACCTGTTTCTTCTCCCTCTTCCAGGTTCTCAGGCATCGGTTCTTCCATCATCAACGAGGAGACGAGGAGCTTCAGCCTTCGTCCTCCTTAGTGAGTCTCAAGAACACTACCACCGGGTCTGTGAATTTTTGTGCACTTACAAATGGTACCGTTTGTGGGAAACTGAGCAAAAAGCCATCTTCCCTAACACCATGCCTCGAAGAACCAGAAAGGGAAAGGAACCATTGACGCTGTCGACACAGCTGCCGACGGTCCCCCACCGGGAAAGGTCAGGAGCAAAATCTGGTCCAGCGAGTGTCCAACAGCAGGGTACTCGATCGGGTTCATCCTCTAAGGGTTCGACCTCGACTCCACCTTCCAAAAGGCGCACCCTGAAGAACAACAGAAGCAACCACGCTCATGGCGAAAGCTCGAGTAACAACCACGACTTCAGAAAGTGGCTTAATCGACACATCGAGCAAGCGGTACGACATAACATGGAGGTTGCCGGTTTCGCTCGAGTTCGGCTGAACTCTGACGATCTCGGCACATCCCCCTTCTCTCTAGAGATTAGAAACTTCCCCCTTCCTGAAGATTTCAGCGTCCCAAGGTTTGTCGTTTACGACGGGACCTCGGACCCAGCAGCACACCTCCGGCACTTCACTCAGAGGATGTCGGTTTGGGGCGATGCAGGCCACCTGAACTGCAGAGTCTTCTCTTCCAGCCTCGGGGACCTCCCCCTAAAGTGGTTCTGCGCACTCCCCCAAGGATCGATCAAAAGTTGGCAGCAGCTCCGGAGTTCCTTCATGACGAAGTTCCAAGCTCACAGGGTCATCCCCAGGTCAGCCGCCGAGCCGATGGCCCTCAGAATGAAGCAGACCGAGAACGTCACGCAGTTCGCCAAAAGGTTCTGGACTGTCTACAGCCAGATCGAGAATGCCTCATATATAATAGCAGTCATGTCTTTCCAACAAGCCCTCTTACCAGGCAACGAGCTTCGGATGGACTTGGTCATGCATCCCGTGGTCACTATGGCAGCACTGATGACCAGGGTAAACCAGTTCATCAGGCAAGAAGCAGACGAAGCCCGGGCCTAGGAGCATTTCCTCTATGAAAACGACCAGGCAGCCTCCATCTCGGCGGATGCCACCATCTCGGCGGAAGCCTCCATCTCGGTGGACGCCTCCATCTCGACAGCAGCCCCCAGATCGGCAGAAGTCTCCTCCAGCTTGGGGGGTTAATGAAGCCTCCAATCAGCTTTCAGCTTCGACCGCCCGTCAGCTTTGATCGCACGATCCTCTACCGTCATTTCTGGCGACACGGTCATCTACTGTCAGCTTCGAAGGCGCCGTCAGCTTCGATGACACCGGTACGACCCTCTACTGTCAGCTTCGATCGTACGACCCTCTACCGTCATTTCGACGGCACGGTCCTCTGCTGTCAGCCTAGATCGCACGGTCCTCTACCTCCATCAGTCATCCAGAGCCCGTGCTCCTACATCTCGGTTGCGTGCCAGATCTCGATCTCTTGCATCTCGGCTGCGAGCCAGATCTCGACTTCGCGCATCGCGGCGGCAGAGCCAGATTCTCCACCTCATGCTGGTGTCGCCCTCGTGCTAGCACGCGCTTCACGCCGGTTCGGCCTCATGATGGTCTTGGCTACGCGCCGGATTCTCAACCTCATGCTGGTGTCGCCCTCGTGCTAGCTATGCGCTTCACGCAGGTTCAGCCTCATGAAGGACTTAGGCTACGCGCCGGATTCTCCACCTCATGCTGGTGTCGCCCTCGTGCTAGCTAGGCGCTTCACGCAGGTTCGGCCTCATGATGGTCTCGGCTACGCGCCGGATTCTCCACCTCATGCTGGTGTCGCCCTCGTGCTAGCTACGCGCTTCACGCAGGTTCGGCCTCATGATGGTCTCGGCTAGGCGCCGGATTCTCCACCTCATGCTGGTGTCGCCCTCGTGCTAGCTACGCGCTTCACGCAGGTTCGGCCTCATGATGGTCTCGGCTAGGCGCCGGATTCTCCACCTCATGCTGGTGTCGCCCTCGTGCTAGCTACGCGCTTCACGCAGGTTCGGCCTCATGATGGTCTCGGCTACGCGCCGAATTCTCCACCTCATGCTGGTGTCGCCCTCGTGCTAGCTACGCGCTTCACGCAGGTTCGGCCTCATGAAGGACTCAGGCTACGCGCCAGATTCTCCACCTCATGCTAGTGTCGCCCTCGTGCTAGTTACGCGCTTCACGCAGGTTCCGCCTCATGATGGTCTCAGTTACGCGCCAGGTTCTCCACCTCATGCTGGTGTCGCCCTCATGCTAGCTACGCGCTTCACGCAGGTTCGGCCTCATGATGGTCTCGGCTACACGCCAGGTTCTCCACCTCATGCTAGTGTTGCCCTCGTGCTAGCTACGTACTTCACGCAGGTTCGGCCTCATGATGGTCTCGGCTACGCGCCAAGTTCTCTACCTCATGCTGGTGTCGCCCTCGTGCTAGCTACGTGCTTCACGCAGGTTCGGCCTCATGAAGGTCTCAGGCTACGCGCCCTGACCTCTTGCTGGTCCGTCCACGTGCTGGCTACGACCTCACGCTGGTTCGGCCTCACGATGGTCTCGGCCGCATTTACGACCTCTTGATGGTCCATCCACGTGCTGGATACGGCCTCACGCTGGTTCGGCCTCACGATGGTCTCGGCCGCATTTACGACCTCTTGATGGTCCGTCCACGTGCTGGCTACGACCTCACGCTGGTTCGGCCTCACGATGGTCTCGACCGCATTTACGACCTCTTGATGATCTGTCCACGTGCTGGCTACGGCCTCACGCTGGTTCGGCCTCACGATGGTCTCGACCGCATTTACGACCTCTTGATGGTCCGTCTACGTGCTGGCTACGGCCTCACGCTGGCTCGGCCTTATGATGGTCTCGATCGCATTTACGACCTCATGCTGGTCTGTCCACGTGCTGGCTACGGCCTCACGCTGGCTCAGCCTCATGCTGGTCTGAACCTCATGATGGTCTGTCCAAGTGTCGGCCTCACGCTGGCTCAGCCTCATGCTGGTCTCAACTTCATGCTGGTCTCGGCCACATGCATTCTCGACAAGCAGTGCCAGTCTCTAGCTTGGCAGCAGCGCCAGCCTCCAGTTCGGCAAGAAATCCTTCCTTCGGTTCGGCAGCAGTGCCAGTCTCCAGCTTGGCAGCAGCACCAGTCTATAGCTCGCCTCCTTCTCAGCAGCAGTAGCAAAATACTACTAAATAAGAGTACACCATTGGTAATGAGCCATCATCTCTTGGCTTTCAGCAACAATGCATCTTCCAGTTCGGCAGTTGTATGACTCTCCAGCTCGGCAAAAGCACCATGTTACAGCTTAACAGTGATGCCAACCTATAGCTCTGGTCCATTGCCAGCTAGTTATCTCAAAACTATGAGCAGCTCCAAAGCACAAGTGTTGTCCTCCATGATACTTAACTTCTGACCTCAAAAGAGAAGTCTAATGAGCTCAGAAGCTGGGGGGCTATTGTGTGGGGATATTTCCGAACCCACCGGAATACTGGCCTGGTGCTCCATCTCGTGCTCCAGCTAGTCCATCTCGGTAAGGCTCGTCTCAACCTCCACCAGCTCGGCCAAGTGCTCCCACTTCGGTCAAAGCCTCACCTCGGCAACGGGGCCAAGGCATCAAGCGAGATCCCCTGCCTCACTAGTCACCTTGGTCTCGGCCAGGAGCTCCATCTCGGCCCCTTGCACAACTCCTCCATCTCAGCAGAGCTCCACCTCGGCCAGGGCGTCTCCAGCCCGGCTAGGGACTTCATCCCGGTCCTCCACTCCGGTGTCCCTGCGAGGTCTCGGCAAATCAAGGTCGCTCACTGACCTCAGCTCCCCGACCTCGGCAACACACCCTGACCTCGGTCAGGATGCCAAAACTAGCCAAGGCAGGGTTGACAGTTGTCCTCCCTTGGACGCTCATGCACGCTACAGCACGTGCGACAAGACAAGGGCACCGCCCATACTCTCTGACAGAGCCTCCCATACCGCCCATGCTTCCTGACAAATAGGCGTCCTCAGACGCCAGAGAAGGCTACGTTGGGACTGTAGTCCCTATACCTCCCTAGTGCCTGACAGAGTGGGCTATGATGGGACGACTAACCACCTCATTGTCTCATCTCTTCCTCTATATAAACACAACAACAGCTTCAGAACAGGGGGGCCAACACTTACACCACCTGCTGGTACGCCATCTTCTTCCCCAAAATCTCCATCCTACTGTCCAGTTCTCATACTGACTTAGGCATCGGAGAGCCCTGCGCTGCCCAAGCCAAGGTCCTTTGACCTGTTTCTTCTCCCTCTTCCAAGTTCTCAGGCATCGGTTCTTCCATCATCAACGAGGAGACGAGGAGCTTCAGCCTTCGTCCTACTCAGTGAGTCTCAAGAACACTACCCCCTGGTCTGTGAATTTTTGTGCACTTACAATCGTATAATATGTGTGATATCGTATGATCTTAAAATATCATGAAAAAAATACTTAAAATTTAATCTCCAAGTAATATTCCTAAAATATTTAGCTTATTTTTGCTTTCCCCCTTAATAAAAAAACAAAAAACACACCAAATATAAATTTTAGTGCGGCACGAAAAGGCCTTTCCCCTGTCCTTTTCCCAACAAAGTACATGCCCTTATCGGGTTGGTTTTACATGGGTACTTGGCCAACACGCCCCTCCCCACTTTGATTAGGATGTATGTCCAGGGTTATGGATTCCTGCCCAGTCAGTCTAATGAGTTGTTTGGATTTTGGACTATCCTAATACTTTGTGTGTGCCGTGCAGGCTTCACTAGAATGTGGACAGCGTTCTTTTCCCCCAAAAGCGAAAAAAGTTGGACAGAGGCCACCTAAACGGCTAAACGCACTACAAGCAAAGCAGTTATGTACGGCGGAAAGGTTTCACACGTAAATGAAAATAGCTAGGGAAACAGATCCCTGTATCGTTAGAGAAAAGATAATTTGCTTTTCTCTTTCTTTGTCTCATTTTTTTTTGCCTCATGCGAGAGGGCCTAATTCATCTAAATAAGGTTCTTTGTTTGAATGAAATAGGGGATCCGGATCCAATAACAAGAGATGGATGAAATGATTCCAGGTTAGCAAATTTTTGTGAAATTTTTTTTGAAATGGTGAGTGATTCTTAGAAGAATGTAATTTCGAGCTTGTGGCAAGTCAATAGTGATTGGGATGTGTGAAGGGATTAAATTGATTAAAATTACAATATAAGATTTTAAAAATGAAAAATACACATATGAGACTCAGTTTCTTTATGTGTGAGGATTTTTGTAAGTTCTTCGAGATATTGTCTTCTAGTTTAAATTCTTAAATTTTCCTTTTCGATAGAGGATTTACAAATGTCTATGAGGATAAAATCATGAGAATCTCAAAAGGTATTTAATACTTTTTAGGTGGCTATAATTTAAATTTCAAAAAAACGAAACATACAATTTTCCAATCAAAGAAAACAAGTCGTCACATAATCATCTCTGCAAGAAATTTTGTGAAAAAAATGTTACCATAGTGTGTACTTTTATTTGTAGTGTTCTTTCAATTCGAGTGCAACTTTTGAAAACTAATTATCCATCGGGTGGGCTCACTTAAAATGAATTCATTTTACCAAGGCAGGTTCCATGCAGAAAGAACGTTTTATTTAGGATAAAAGGTATTGCAAGTAACATTCTTATCACTTCACTTCTAATTATATTTCAAGTGCAATTATTTCCTTGATGAATTCTAGTCATACTCCTACATTAGTCAATTTGAGACAAGTGCTAAATCGGAGGATGTGCAAGTGCACCCAATAGGTGAGGTGAGTGTCAGTGAGTGGGATCTGTTAAATTAAAGGGTGTGGTCACACTTACAAAAGAGGAGAGGAAAAATACTAAAATTAAGTGGATTAGCATTTGGAAGACTAGTGAGGAGTTTCGGAGTTTTTTTCTTTAGATAGTAACATAAACCTTCATTAAAAGAAAATTGAGATTACAAAAGTGGAGCTAAAAAAAGAGGTATAAGAGTATTGTACCCCACCCTCACCTCGTTTAGAAAATGATATCCTCCCAAGGAAATACCCTATCAATCTCTTGTTTGGCTAACGCATCAGCCATAAAGTTGGCCGGTCTTAGATCGTGAGGAAACACAACATTGATGGATACCGATAACTCTCGGCTTTCATTAAACAAAAATTAAAGTTTTTATGGGTTGACCTTATGATTAGACACCCAAGCGCAGTGGCGAATCCAGAAAATATATTTTGGGGGGGCTTGAGATTATCGTGCTTAAAATTTTGGAATCCAACTGTTGGTTTAATTATATCCAACATAGTATAATTGAAAATTTCAATGAAAATTTATAAAAATTCAAACTTGAGATTTCATTCAAACTTTCACAATTGACATCTTCGAGTTTTCATATCCTGAAAACCTTTCATGATATTATCATTGTCGATCTTTTTAAAAATTTCTCTCTATGTATGTAACTAAGATATCACTCAACCATTCATCACTCATTCGATTGCGTAACCGAGTCTTTATTATATTCATGGCTGAAAAATGCTCTCTCAACCGATGCAGTGGCGACTGGTAATACTAATGCTAAAGTCAGAAGCAAGTAAACCAATGGATATACTTTATTTCTTCTTGTCTTCACCATTGCTCTTGCAAGAACACCAATCCCATCTAAGCTTCCAAATTCATCACTAGAATGCATGTCGGCGATATAAGTGTCAAGTTGATCATGAAGGAGCAATATACTGACATTTCTATACGGGCTTTGGCTTTGGGCAATTTGGGCTCTAACATTTTTATTTTGGGTGGGCTTTGTATAGTTTTTTTGGGTGGGCTTGGTCACCTATATATTAGTATATGTAATTTAAAAAAAAAAATAATGGGTAGGCTTGAGCCTACCCATTCATATACATGCATCCGCCACTGCCCAAGCGGATGACATTAGAAGAGTAACTCTCTACAATAATGTTTATAAAGGCCTTTGAGTCCAAATTTTCCACTGAACTTAAAACATCTATATAACTTATTTGTTGGTGTTTACAATTTTTTCCGCTGAATATGTAATCGATTTCTATATGGTAAAAGTCAAATTATGTAAAATACACCCGTTATATATATACTTTATTCCATGTGACAAGTTATCATATTTCATGCACCTCAGTTTTAATTGTCTTAATTAAGCACTTGGAATGGATGGCAATATATATATATATATATATGAATGTATGTTAAGTTCTTGCTGTTGGTGGAAAATATTGTTCATGATATACATGTAACAAGGTGATGATCCGATTGTGGAAATCTCCGCAAACCAAATATCGTGAAAACCAGTAAGAAGATTCCCATACCAAACATCATAATATTCGATTTTTAAAAGCTCCTCATGCCAAAGATTGTGATAGTCTAATGTGAGAAGAATCTCATGAAAGACATATATCTTTTAGCTGAAGTTCTTGGAGTGATGATTGCCAATTTTGTGATTGAACCAAATAGAAATGAACTTTGGAGCTTTTGTTCTTCTCTATTTTTAAATCTTATAATATGTAAGTGAGTTTGTCATGTGTTATTGAGACTTGTAAACGTTGGCATATATGCTTATGTGATTTTAGAAAAGAACCCTGTAATGCATTGTTAAAGAATGGGGGGAAAAAACCTACAATGCATGGATGAGATTAAGAGGTAATTTGTCTTTTTTAAACATATATATGGGATGTGAAGATGGGTTTAAGACATGTAGAGGGTTCATATGTAAATTTTATATATGTAAAATATATTACCATGTTCATTTGGAAGATAAATCTCATATGAGTACTAAATCAAGATATTTTAGAAATGTTTGTGCTTTTTACATGTTTCTCGAACTCTATAAAGATTTATGATATGAAACTAAACATAAGATTTCATGATAAGGAACTAAACATTTTAATGTTTATCATTTATATGAAAATATTGAATAGTTCGGATCTTTGCAAAAGTGCATAGAATTAGACATGAGAGATTTTAGGCATGTTTAATATATTTTCCGAAACGTACAATAATTTAAGATATAAAACCTGGTTTATTAGTTGAAAATAACCTAATTTATGCATCATTTTCACCAGGGCCGGTTCTGAATTTTTTAGGGCCCAGGACAAGAGAAAAAATTAGGCATATATATATATATTAACTTAGTGATAGCCTCATTCATTTTTCAACCAATATCTAACATGTCAAAATTAACTAAAAATTTAATATTCAAAGCATATAAATTCAAACTTCAATATATAAACATTCAAGATAAAAGGCTATAATATATAAACAAGACAAATACTTGTAAGTTGCAACAATTCAATAGTTCTTTTACAAGACAAATACTTGTAATTTGCAAAAGGTTCAGATGATTAAATGGATTAAAGGTTTAGATGTTGATTATGGGGCCCACAAAAGCTCAAAAAATTAAATCTAAGGCTATAAGGTTTCATAAACTTTTTATTTTAGTTCCAAATCAAGAGTAATATTGTTGCATTCAGGGTGGGCCAGGGACTTTTGTAACAAAGCTAAATGCTAACTGGCCATCAAAGTTTTAAGTGGGCCCAATTATGATAAATCAAAATCAGTTAATTTTGCATATAACATTACACATTTTTCAGTGGGCCTAATTATGAAAAAATAAAATTGTGTTGGACAAGGAATTGTGTAATAGTAAACTAAGCACAAATTTTTTCAGTGGGCCTAATTATGAAAAATTAAAATTAAGCATAGTAATCTAATAATTTTAATATTAATTTTATTTTCCAGTGAATCTCGTCAATCTCGTTTTTAGGCCCCCCTGAAAAATGGGCCCGGGGCGAGCGCACTTCCGGCCTCCCTTTAGGGCCGGCCCTGATTTTCACATGGGATGCAAACAAGCATAACCATCAGTAAATGTTGTATAAGTTAGTAAATGAGTGGAAAAAAATGACTCCTAAGACATGTTTTATTTGGCACATGTCATGAAGGTGGGGCCATTGAGCTTTATGGGTTAACTATATTTATGTGATCAATATCATTTGGTAGACTAGTTATCGCTCAAAGACAATGGTAGTTGATGCGGTTAATTTACAGTCATCGGTTCTAATTATATAAATAGCTAGCAACGTCAAATGAAATTGATTTTGTAGGTATTTAGCTTACCAAGATTTATTTTATAAAGTGCCAAATGAAATGTATACCTCCTACAGTTTTGAATAATGTTGTTGTCTGAAGCTCATATAAAGACACCTGGCGCAACTTCAAACTTTTTGCAATGCCATTTTCGGAGTTTCCTTTATCCCTAAAATCTCTATATCTATTATACACTCAAAAGACCTAAAATCTCTCCATGAATAATTATCTTCCACTCAAAAGCCTAAAATCTCTCTATGAGATCCCTAAATAAGCCAACACACCAGATGTGCTACATTTCTAAGTGATGGTGCCTTCTCACACACGTCTATTCACACACGTCTATGGGGCCCATTTCTACTTAAATGTATTTCATTCAAGTGGGGCTAATCAATGAATAATGGGGCTCATTTCTAATTAAATGTATTTCATTCAAGTGGGCTCATCAATGAATAATGGGAAAGTTAAGGCCCACACCAGATGGGCTCATTTCTAATTAAATGTATTCACAAAAGATACTCATTGCCCACCTTCAAAAATCAATTTTTCTCACAAACGTCTATGAGTAAATTAAGGCCCACAACAGATCTGATCTTTTGTATTGGTTTTATCTTATGGTTTTTTTTATTCTATTGGAAAGATCTCATCTTTTTTGAGCAAAAATAATATTAGTACGTATTAAGGTTAGATTTTGATGGGTGTGCAATGGTTTTATTTTTTGGATTAATGTTTATCATTGGAAGAGTTATTGCTTAAATCATGAAAAAGGTGTAGTCGGAGGAATGCCTATTGATCAATGAATAATGGGGCTCATTTCTAATTATATGTATTTCATTCAAGTGGGGCTCATCAATGAATAATGGGAATTTTGATGGGTGTGCAGTGGTTTTGTTTTTTGGATTAATGTTTATCATTGGAAGAGTTATTGCTTAAATCATGAAAAAGGTGTAGTCAGAGGAATGTCTATTGATTAATGAATAATGGGGCTCATATCTAATTATATGTATTTCATTCAAGTGGGGCTCATCAATGAATAATGGGAAAGTTAAGGCCCACACCAGATGGGCCCATTTCTAATCCAATAACTATTGGAATGTATTACTCCTACTTTTAACCACAAGCCTCCAAATTCCCATCCCTCACTACACAGCATAAATGGAGACAGGTGTCAGGCTAATCTCCTCTCTCTCCACTCTCCTCTAAACCAACTTCCATATAACTTCCTTCTAAAAAAAGGGTTACACTACGTTACTTGATCTGCTACTCCAAATACAGAGAACATTGGTAAAAAATGAATTAATGGCAGAGGAATAGAAGAAGAAATATAGGAGCAGCAAAAGAGGGTCCCAGCCCGCATCATATGATTTTATGGACGGTTAGAATAGATATGGTGGACCCCATTCATCTGGGTCCCACTTAAATATATTTGGTCAATTTGTTAGGTCTATGATCATTTGATTCTTTGATCTTTCTTAATCAATTCATGGCTCTCATCCCGCATAATATGGTTTTATGGATGGTTAGAATAGAGATGGTTGACCACATTCATCTGAGGGGTTCCACTTAAATACGTTAGGTTTAGTCAATTTATAAAGTCTATGATCATTTGATCCTTTGACCTTTATCAAGCAATTCATGGGTCCCATCCCGCATCATATGGTTTTATGAGCGGTTAGAATATAGATGGTGGACCCCATTCATCTTAGGGGTCCCACTGAAATAAATTAGGTTTGGTCAATTTGTGAGGTCTATGATCATTTGATCTTTATAAATCAATTCATGGGTCCCGGCCCGCATCATATGATTTTATGGACGGTTAGAATAGAGATGGTGGACCTCATTCATCTGAGTCCCACTTAAAAATATTTGGTCAATTTGTTAGGTCTATGATCATTTGATCATTTGATCTTTCTTAATCAATTCATGGGTCTTATCCCGCATAATATGGTTTTATGGACAATTAGAATAAAGATGGTGGACCCCATTCATCTGGGGGGTTCCACTTAAATAGGTTAGGTTTGGTCAATTTGCCTATGATCCTTTGATCTTTATCAAGCAATTCATGAGTCTCAGCCCGCATCATATGGTTTTATGGGCGGTTAGGATATAGATGGTGGACCCCATTCATCTTGGGGTCTCACTTAAATAGGTTAGGTTTGGTCAATTTGTGATGTCTATGATCATTTGATCTATATCAATCAATTCATGGATCCCGGCCCGCATCATTTGATTTTATGGACGGTTAGAATAAAGATGGTGGACCCCATTCATCTGGGTCCCACTTAAAAATATTTGGTCAATTTGTTAGGTCTACGATCATTTGATTCTTTGATCTTTCTTAATCAATTCATGTGTCCCATCCCGCATAATATGGTTTTATGGACGGTTAGAATAGAGATGGTGGACCCCATTCATCTGGGAGATTCCACTTAAATAGGTTAGGTTTGGCCAATTTATGAGGTCTATGATGTCAATTTGTTAGGTCTACGATCATTTGATCCTTTGATCTTTCTTAATCAATTCATGGGTCTCATCCCGCATAATATAGTTTTATGGACGGTTAGAATAAAGATGGTGGACCCCATTCATCTGAGGGGTTCCACTTAAATAGGTTAGGTTTGGTCAATTTGCGAGGTCTATGATCATTTGATCCTTTGATCTTTATCAAGCAATTCATGGGTCTCGGCCCGCATCATATGGTTTTATGGACGGTTAGAATATTGATGGTGGACCCCATTCATCTTGGGGGGTCTCACTTAAATAGGTTAAGCTTGGTCAATTTGTGATGACTATGATCATTTGATCTTTATCAATCAATTCATGGATCTCGGCCCGCATCATTTGATTTTATGGACGGTTAGAATAAAGATGGTGGACCCCATTCATCTGGGTCCCGCGTAAAAATATTTGGTCAATTTGTTAGGTCTACGATCATTTGATCATTTGATCTTTCTTAATCAATTCATGTGTCCCATCCCACATAATATGGTTTTATGGACGGTTAGAATAGAGATGGTGGACCCCATTCATCTGGAGGGTTCCACTTAAATGGGTTAGGTTTGGTCAATTTATGAGGTCTATGATCATTTGATCCTTTGATCTTTATCAAGGAACTCATGGGTGTCAGCCCGCATCCTATGATTTTATGGACGGTTAGAATATAGATGGTGGACCCCATTCATCTTAGGGGTCCCACTTAAATAGGTTAGGTTTAGTCAATTTGACAGGTCTATGATCATTTGATCATTTGATCTTTATCAATCAATTAATGGGTCCCAGCCCGCATCATATAATTTTATGAACGGTTAGAATAGAGATGGTGGACCCCATTCATCTTGGTCCCACTTAAATATATTAGGTCTATGATCATTTGATCTTTCATAATAAATTCATACCTCACCTAAAGAATAAAACATTTGGAAAAAAACATAAAGATCAAATCAGCAACAAAAAAGATACTCACGAGTTTACTAATTAATAAATTTATTAAAAATAATTCATATCAGTTTGTGCATTTGGTGGTTCCGTGGTCCGTGCATAGCGCGAGGTTTTGCTAGTAATATCTAAATGAAAGAGATCATGACGGTGCCATCAATTGATGGAAACACGATAAGATCACTCTTGATGGAATGATGATGGATAAATTAGCGAAAGGTCCCTATAAGTCCATGTTTCCAGCCTCCAGTCCAAGGAAAAACCTTTTTTAAAGTCTTTGGTCCATTCAGTTAGACTTTTTCCAGCCTTAGGTCCATGTGCACACATGTTTTCTTTTTTCAGGACCAAAATACCCTTGTAACTGACGCAGCATGGAATGAAATGGTCCCCAACTTGTAACGTTATTTCAGCAACATGTCACGATAATGTAGTCTCAGATTTAGGTGATAACTCATCGACTGTTACTGATATGCCCTTGTAATTTACCGCAAATCTATTATTTTGAATTTCAAATGGCAGTCACGCTAGAAAACTTCTGATGGAGATTTTATTGTTAGTAGATTGCAGACGAGTCGGATGTGTTGCAGATTATAGATCTAGCGTTGTGGAAACATGTTGCTGTTCTGAATCGAATCAGATTGTAATTCATATGCAACGATTATTTCAAATCAAATTGTAATTCATGTGGGAAGATTGCGAGCATATTTCAGAGATTACAGATTGAAGCAGTTCGTAGATTCACTGTGAATCAGATCTGAGTTTCTGTGCGTAAGAGATTGCAGATTCAACTTTGGACGGAGGTAGATTTGAGTTTCTGTGCGTAATAGATTGCATATTCAACTTTGGTCAAAGGTAACGAAGGTTTTATATTCATAGCAGAGTGTATGCAAGTTTTCTTGTTTAAATTATAGATTTATATTTCTGATACTCATTTTCATTTTTATTTGAGAAGTTATTTATTTTGTATAGGATTCTGATATGTTGTTCAGATTTGTTATTTGATTTTGTTATTTGTTTTTATTTTTTATTATAGTTATATTTTTTTATTAATTTTTTTATTTGATTTGATTCGTATAGATAAAGCCTGATGTATCTAGATGTCAAATAAGTTACTTTGTTTCTCATTAAATTGTTTAATAGTTTGAAATTCTGTTCAAAGCTGCAATGTTGATGGAATCATGTAATCGAATATATGTGACTTTTTGAATCAAATATATCCGTGTTTCTAATATACATATGCGATTTATAAAGTTAGTTTAGTTTCTTTATAAAATTATCTGAATTCTATATCGAATTTCTCTGAGTTCTTAAGATTTTATCTGATTTCTGTATCAAAGTTATCTGAATTAGAATGAATAAATATAAAAAACTTTTATATAAATTCATATAAATTTGTTCAGAAATAAGATAATTTTGTTCAGAAATCAGATAAACGTGTACAGAATTCAGATAAATTTAGATAAATGTTTGTTTTTTGTTGTTTTTTTAATATTCTGCACAATTTCAAAGATTCTGATGACTTTTGAACTTCGTTGATTTTAGTAAATTTAAAGATGGCGCAATCGGTAATGCTTCTTTGTAAGTATGGCATGTTTACTGCCGTCATTCATTTTAGTCTGGGCATGAGATTTGATGATTTAATTCGTCAAGTTTGCAACAAATGGAAGATGTTGGCAGTAAACATGGTATGTCTGACTTACACATTGCCTGGCCATCCAAAGTGCTTGCTGGACAGCGATTCAGATTTATTGAGCTTATCAATGTTGGCGTCTTCAATGGGATTGGGAACAGTGGATGTTTTTGTATCAGAAATGCAGGAATCAGATGATGATGATCAAGAGGAAAACGTTGATGATTTTGTTGAAGATGCCATTCAATTAGTGGGTTATGAGGGCACAGATATTGAGATAGATCTACTTCCACAGTTCTGCACACACAAGGAGAAGATTTTGCTTTCTTCAGGCTGGTCAAGTGGTATTGGAGAAGTGGGACAGACGTTTGAGGGAGGTGTTGCAGAGTTTAGAAGTGTTCTGTGTAGATATTTAATGGAAGTTGGGTTTGAGTTTGTATATGTGAAAAATGATAAAGTTAGGGTTACAGCTGAATGTTCTCGCAGTCGTTCGATGGGTTGTAAATGGTATGTTCATGCATCGATTGAGAAGTCATCTGGACATTTTTATATCAGGACATTAGATAATGAGCATACGTGTGGTGCAGCAGTCTGAACTTCGAAGAACAGCCGTATGAGATCTGAGACGGTTGCTGATTTAATGATTGATCATATTCGTGAGAGGCCACTCACTAGACCAATTGATGTTGTGCACCACTTTAAGGCGAATTATGGACTTACAATTACATACCATCATGCATGGTGGGGCGTGAAAAGGGCTAGAAATAAGTTGTATGATGATTCGTCACTATCTTTTGATCATCTTCATTGGTACATTAAGGTGGCGGAGGATGTGAATCCAGGAAGCCTTTTTGTGCTAGATTATGACCAATCAACTATGTGCTTTAAGCGGCTGTTTGTTTCATTCTATGCTTCAATTTCTGGTTTTAATCATGTCCGTCCTTTGTTATTTTTGGATGGTGCTTTTTTGAAAGGGAGATACAAGGGAAACTTGTTGGCAGCAACAGGGAAGAATGGAAATCAAGGTATGGCAGTTGCTTTCGATTCTTTTATTTTTGAGATTATTTTTATTAATGATTACCATTTATTATTTTATATTTATTTCTTGGAGTATAAAACTTTATTTTTTTATGACACAGGTTTATTTCCCCTGGCTTTCGCTGTGGTGGACTCAGAGACGGAGGACAATTGGAAGTGGTTTTTGCATAATTTAAAGAAAGTTCTGGTTTCGGATCGCACTATTACTTTTATTTTCGATAGAAATTCAGGTCTGATAGAGGGTGTTTCAAGCGTTTTTCACTATGCTCATCATGCTTTTTGCCTACAACACTTGAAGGCAAATTTAAGAGACAAACTGTCAGGTGGATACACTAACAAATTTAGAGAGAGAATGGTTATGATGCTTCGGGAATGTGCATATGCCCCGACCATAGCTGCATTCCATGCTAAGTTGCAGGCGTTGAGGTATCAAGGTGGTAGCAACATAGACAGATTTTTTTCTGGATTGCCTCATGAAAGATGGAGCAATGCCTACTTTAAGGGTCAACGGTATGGTGAGATGTGTTCAAATGAAGCTGAATCTTTCAACTCCTGGATTAGAGAAGCTCGCCATCTTCCAATTACAAAGATGGTGGACACAATAAGGGTTCAAATAATGGAGCAGATGGCTACTAAAAAGGAAGTTTCCAGCAGATGGAAGTCAGTCATTTGCCCGGATATGGATAAGAGGTTGGATGCTTTGATCCAGCTAGGACGGACGTGGCTGTCAGGCGTTCCAGTGAAACTGTTTACGATGTTCACTCTTACCCGTCAGTGACTGTCGACATTTTTAATCATATATGTTCCTGTTATCAGTGGCAGATTGATGGCTTTCCTTGTGCCCATGCTTGTGCTGCATTCAAAAGAGTGGAAAGGACCTGAATTTTTATGTGGATCATTATTTTCACACTGATTCATATAAGGTTTCATATGATGAGCAGATATTTCCAATTCCAACTGTCGGAATGCCGGAGGCAACAGTTGTTGGAGCTGTTATTCTCCCATCTCTGGTAAAACGCCCAGCCAGCAGGCCAAAAAAAAGAGGATATTGTCAAGAGGGGAGATGACACGGCAGATAAAATGTGGGCGTTGTGGTCGGTTTGACAGTCACAATAAGAAGTCTTGCAAGGAGCCTATTATTTGATAAATGTTTGAAATAGACTTTGACTTTAGTTTCTGTATAATATTAGTCAATTCTTTAGCATGTATATAAGATACGATATGAATTCTGATTAGTGAATAAATAGTCAAAATGACAGACATTTTACTACTGTTTATTGTGTTGTTTATCGTATAAGTAATCAGTTATATAATTATTTATCTCATTTAAAATGTGTTTTCAAAAATTGATAATAAAAATGTATTATAAGTGAGATTAAATATGTATCAGAAGTCATATAAATTGCTTTATATCTCATATAAATTGATTACGAAGTTCTAGAATTTATTTCAGAATTCAGATAATTTCTTGTCAACTCAGATAATTACTGTCAGAAGTCACCTAATTTGTTTCAGAACTCAGATAAATTTATCTAAAAAGCAGATAAATTACATCTGGACTCAGATAATGTGTTTCAGAACTCAGATAAATTTATCTAAAAAACAGATAAATTGCATTTGGACTCAGATAATGTGTTTCAGAACTCAAATAAATTTATTAGAAACTAAGATAAATTATTTTTGAACTCAGATAATTTGTATCAGATCGTAGATAAATTTGTGAATAAACAGATAATATTCTGTAAAAATCATATAAATATGTCAAGAGAATCTGCGAAAACTATATCAGGACACATATTTTACAATTCATTCACAATTTAATTCATTTATCGATTCAGAAATTTTGACAATTAAATTGCCAAAGTTGTTTCCCTTACATTCATTGTGCAAAAGTATACATTCACAAGTATGTTGCAGTGGTTCTTTTTATATTACAGAAAAATACATAAATTGGGCTTATGTTTACTGTGACATAACCCTGTTTCGAACCCTATGTCAATGTTCGAAATCATCATCAGCACCTTCTCTCCTTGCATGAAAGTTTTGAATTGACCAGCAGTGATGCATGTCATTGAGGAATTTGGTAACTATCTCTCTTCTCAAATCATCAATGACGTGCTGTTGCAGCTTCGAAGCAATTGGTTGTTTGTGAGTAATTTGCCTCATGATGTAGCAAACAATGACGCCGCAATCGACACTGCAAAAGAAGATGATGTTGGTACTTTAAAATGAATTGAATCAGTATTTATGCAAAATGATACTTATGATCCCATTTTCTGTTGTGGGGCGTCTTCCACGCTTATCAACGGAGCTCCATATGGCTGAGTTTCTTCAATATTTACATAATTGTAGTTCTCCACATATTGTTTCTGCAGAAATAAAAGAAATTGATACAGTTAATGGGTTGGCGTTTATTGTTATGGGCAGTAGTCTGTATTTAATGATTATGTGAATGAGACATACCAGAATTTGTGCATCTTCAAAGTAATGATCGACTGTTTTAGCTAATCTCGGTCTTAAGGAATTGTAATGTAGCCAATCCACCTCTTTCTGATCCAGCACCAACAGTGTCCAATGAAATAGTTTAGCATTTTTCCTCTTTCCATTTGAATTCATTGGAAAGTGCACGAATCTGTGGTTTGCAGTTCTACTTGGGGAGATTTGTTTGTGTATAATCTTTTCTCTCATTTCTGATGTGTTTGCTGTAACGAATTTCTGTATTAATTTTAGTTTAGTAACTGTTTATTATATTGTAAAATAAAATAAAATGTTACTTTATTAATTAAGATTCATTGTATTTTACCCAGCATAAACTTGATACGAAGATTGATTTTTCTTGGGGCAGCAGGCCTTGCTGATTGCTTGTTGTGAGTTGTTGTTGGATTTCTTCCTGTTCTCTGTATAGCAACTCAGCATATCCGTCAATAACCTGTTCAATTTGAAGTAGATAATGTTAGTTATATTAATTGAATATGACCATTGTTGTTATATTACAAAAATGAAGCAATAGTATGGATAGTTTATTTGTTTGGATGTTTACATTACTGGAAAATTCCGCTTTGTTGAGGATTGCAATGATGTCCTCGTATGATACAGCAGATATGCCCTCACCTCCCCAAACTAGCGCCCTGCAAATGCAATTGTAAAAAGTGCTTAAGTTGTTGTCATTTTGAATAATTCTTTTTACAACAAGAGCTGTGTTGCTTAGTTGCATAGGACTGTTACTTACTCATTGCCTTCTGCTTCGTAGATTTGTTTCAGCTTTTCGATGTAGGGCTCAGTCATTTGCTTAGTGACTGTATTTCTGGGGAGTCTGAAGGGTGCAGCTGTTTCAATCATTTTCCTTGTTGCCCTCCTTTTTTTAATTCTTTTTATCATGGAGGATTGTTTCACCTCCTTAACTGGCTTGATTTGTGTGTCAGAGTAGTTGATCTGATTAATCATTCAGACAAACAAATATAGATTAAATAAATTGAAATATATACAAGGTGAGATAAATTCAATGCAACATCAGATAAAATTGATGGAAAGTCAGTTAAATTAACAAAGAACAAAGATAAATTTGATGAAATATGTTACAAGTTCAGTCAGAATTCAGATAAATTTGTTGGAGAGTCAGATAATTTGAAAGAGAGTCATATATTTTGCATACTAAAGGTCAGGTATGATAGCTTTGCAATCCAAAGAATAATCTTCAAAAAAAAATATGGAAGTGTAAATAAATTACCTCATCAGCATTCTCTTCAATTTTCTGATCTGCTGCAGACCCCTCCGCTTTTTTTTGTGCCATTCTAGACCCTTTTTGTTCTGAAATTATTTTTTTTGGAGACTGGAAGATATCATCCAATGTCTTTCCAGCCCACTCCAATCCTTTCTCTGCATAATCAAGTGTCATTTCCTTTAACAGCTGCTGTAATTTCATGTTGTTCGATTCCAAATTTATTATTTTTTTCTTCAGCTCCTTCCCCTCATTTTCTGCCTTTGCAGCTCTTGAGGACTGTATATCTGACACACTCATAGTATGTTTGAGCTGCTCTTTTAAAGAGTTTACCATTCTAGAAGTATCTTCTACAGTTTGATCGGTTTTGACGTCACATGTTTCAAGGGAATTCTTCTCCTTTGTCAACTGCTCAATCATCAATAGAGCAGTGTCTCTTTCTTTAAGCAAGCTTTCTATTTTTTTTCCATTTCAAGCCTTTCCTTTTTCAGACTGTTGTTTTCTACTGATGTCCTTTCAAGTTTAATAGCCATCCTTTGAATCTGTTTTTGTAAATCTTTATTATCCTTGGTCAGTTGGTTGGCTAATGAAGTTGCCCTGTCACGCTCTTCAGTTAGATTTTGTAGTTCGTTGTTTTTGATTGACTGTGACGGGTTAGTAGGAGAAGGCACAATGTCAGCAGCTTCTTGTTCGGTTACAGATATTGTTTCAGATGTCACATTGGTTGCTGCGTTGGTGGCATTTCCAATTATGTCAGCTAAAATGTTGGCAACGATCAGGTCTGTCTCTAGAGCTATTTGGTCATAATCAGTCATCTCCATACCAAAGGAGACAAACTGGGTTGCCACACCAGCAGAAGTTGTTTCTTCACTGTTGTTTTGTTCTCTCTGCTCTTCCAATTCAGATATGACCAATGTCTCTATCATCATGTCTGTATCAGACTGTTTGCCTTTATTCATTTTATTATCTGATTCCTTTTCTCATTTTTCCTGTTGTTGTTGTTCTTCTTCATCTGGTTCCTCTTGCTCCTTTCCTTCATTCTCATTTTCTCCTTCTGCTTCTTCTACTGCTACATGGACTTCTTTCTCGTTTTGATGTTCTTCATCTTCATGTCCTTCCTCTTGCTCCTCTCCTTCATTGCTTTCTTCTTCTTCTGCTACAACTACATGTTTTGATACATTTTTATTTTTTTCTTCTTCACCCTCTTCATTATCTTCTACTATCTTTTCTTCTTGAATTTTTTCTGTTTCTTTTACCTCTTCTTTTCCTTCTATCTGCATTAACCCCCCTTCAGCCCCACTGACACTGCCCAACAAAGACAGGAATCGCTGTGATTCAAGCAGCGTGCTCTCTAATGAGTCACCAAGGACCTGCAGTTGGTAACAGTGTTAGATTGAACATGTCAGATTAAGATATTAGATAAATTTAGATAGTGAAAACCAAGATAACAAATGATTATCTATATAATAGAGTACCTCATTAACTTTTAGTGTATGAAGGGGTTTTTTCCTAAGTGCCATACTCACAGCCCTTAGATTCCACTTTAGTATCCTTGGGAAATGCAAAGACTCATTTGGGCTGACAATTGTTGTATGCTCACACAGCCAATACTGTTACAAAATTAGAAAAGTCATATGTTAATATGTCATTATTTCTAAACTTGAATTCAAATGTTTTTAGTATGGAGTTGTATATTGTACCGGTAATGCAATAAGGCAGCCGATGACTCTATCAGAACCACGACTCCTACTGTGTACTGATTCCATTAAAAACTTTGATATTTCTTCTGCCCAGGCATAGTTCTTCATATCCATGTACTTTTCAACATAGCCCACGTATGCCCACCCTATTGTGTTGCCGTGTGTTGAAAAAAAAAGAACCACAAGGATATACAGGCATATTAGCCTGGCAACATCAGCAATGTCAATTTCTATTGAACCACTCAATGCAAGATGTAGCTGTTCCTTAATCTTTGGCACTGAAACCCTCGCAGGACCTTGGAATCTCCTAGATATAAATTCAGATCCTTTTCTCTTTGCATATTTCAAATCAAGTGGTCTTGATCCATTTGGTATGCCAAATATGTGTGATATGTCATTTGCAGTGAATGACACATAGGATTTTCCTATTTTGAACTGCCTCCTCTTGCTGTTGTATGTATCGAGGATCAACATAATGTCGTTGTCATACTTTCTGCAAACCTTTTATGAGAATGTACCATCCAGAATGCACTCAATTAGGCTCCAGAAAGGTGTCTTTTTTAATTCAGCTTTATGTAATTCTGAGATCAAATTTTTTATGCCATTAACTAATCTGACGACTGAGACCAAGTTAGATCTGAATTGGTAATGGCTTGTATCCTTCTCAACCTTCTTTTTCTTCTTCCCTTGTATGTTCTTCGATGAATTTTCTTCTTGCCTCTTTCTTTTGCTTATTTTTCTTGCTGCATACAGTAAAATTACACAGATAGATATTATCTTTAATATAAACAAGTGTATTCAAATTCAAAAGAATTACATTTACAGACAGTTACAGTTCATGGAAACTATGTTAAACTACTAGTAAAACATTGAACTGTTCTACTGAATTCTGTTAAATGTACTATGAATTGGTTAAAAAATACAATTAATTCGTATATTTATTCTTTTAACACACAATGGCAATATTAAAATCATACACACATAAGTGAAAATGAAACAAATATAGAAATTATCTGAGTTCTTTATCAAATATTTCTGAATTAGATGAATAAATATAGATAACTTTTATATAAATTCAGATAAATTTGTTAAGAAATCAGATAAATTTGTTAAAAAATGAGATAAAATTATACAGAATTCAGATAACTTTGTGAATAACATGTGTCCATTTTACATTTTGCACACAGTTATAAATACATTACAATCCGAACCAATTCTCATTCGTAACTCAGTTGCATTCTAATTACGTAATATCAGATAAATTCAACATAAATTCATTTAAGGTAAATTCATCCAGAAGTTAGATAGATTCAGTTACATGAAAACAATGAGACAAAATCTATTTGCTACTACGCGATCAAAATTTATTAAAATAACTCTGATAAACTTACTTATATTTGGACTAGTAGCAGTGATTGTGTGACATTTTGGCTGAACATTTCAAAAATTTATAAAAGCATTGGAAAATATGTTTTTTGAACTGACAATCTCAATTAAAATGATATATACATAAGTTAAAACGAAAAAGATATAGATATTATCTGAGTTATGTATTGAAGTTATCTGATTTGTAATGAATAAAGGTAGATAAAATTATATAAATTTGTTCAAACTTCAGATAATTTTGTTCAAATATCAGATAATTTTTTTTCAGAAATTAGATAAAATTATTAAGAACTCAGATAAATTTTTGAAAAACATGTGTGTATTTTACATTATGTAGGTAGGTATAAATACATTATAAATTCTACTAATTTTGATTCGAGACTCAGTTGCATTCCAATTACGGAATTTCAGATAAATCTAACATAAACCCAGTTAAGTTAAATACATCCAGAACTCAGATAGAATCAGTTACATGATATTTCTCAAAACAACTCAGATAAACTTATTTATAGTTGGACAAGTAGCAGTGATTGTGTTACATTTTAGTTAAACATTTCAAAAATTTATAAAGACATTGGGAAAATATGTTTTTCAAACTCACAATCTCAATAAAAATCATATATATGTGAAAACGTAAAAGATATAGATATTATATGAGTTCTGAATCGAATTTATCTGAGTTCCAATGAAGAAATGTAGATAAAATTATATAAATCTAGATAAACTTGATCAGAAATCAGATAATTTTATTCAAATAACAGATAATTTTGTTCAGAACTTAGATAAAATTATGAAGAAATCAGATAAATTTTTGTAGAGCATGTGTTTATCTTAAATTCTGTATGTAGATATAAATAGATTATAATTCAACTAATTTTGATTCGAAACTCAGTTGCATTCCAATTCCGGAATCTCAGATAAATTCAACATAAATTCAATTAAGATAAATACATCCAGAACTCAGATAGATTTAGTCGAATGATATTTCTGAAAAAAAATTGAGATAAACTTATTTATATTTGGACAAGTAGTAGTGATTGTATGACATTCGTTTAAACATATCAAAAATTTACAATAGTATTCTTCAAAACTTCATACAGTAAAAGAGATTGAGAGAATTGTTTATTGACCTTCTTCTCCTTCTTTCTTCTGATGCTCTTGTTCTGCAAGAATGGCAGACTTCGTTCTTGCCATTTTCCTGAATAGTTTTTTGGATTTAGAAAAATAATGAGAGAAAATGAAGCAAAAACATCGCAAATGTGGTTGAAAAGAAACATAGGGTTTCGAAACATCGATGATTTCTCCTATTTGAAAAGGACGGAATAATAAACTTACAATAGAAATTGATTGTTTGTAGTTTTTTTTCTCTTTTTTGCAATCACGTTTGCACTGAAATCCGCGACGTCTGCAAGTAGGGTTTGAATCTATTCTTCTTTGGAGTTCTTCTCTCCGAAACGAAATCGTAGATGCAGAGTATAACAGACAAAGAAATGGAAACTATTCAAAAATTTGATCTAAGTGTTTCTTCTTCGCTGCATGAACCATCAATCGCCGAAAATCGCCTTCGTTTTCGTCGGTTTCTCGATTTGGAAGATGAGTTTAAGATTTGTATCCATATCGGGCGACGTCAGCGTTTGTTTTAAATTAATAAAGCTAGATTTTAAAAAGGGGCAAATTAGTCTTTTCAGGTATGTAAAAGTGTGAGAGGGACCTTTGGCAAGATGATTTTTTTTTATAGACTGTTAGCAACAAAGTGATGTTACGAGGGACCTCCGGCCAAAGCTCCCAATGATGATTGGTTCCATATAGTGATGTAATCATGCAAGGGCATCTAAATGGTGAAAGGCAAAATGGATATGGCCTAAAGTAACAACAACATCATATGTATGGCCACCCAATGATAAAGTTCGATGGGGGTAATCAATGATAAGAATCATTACGAGGCTCTCTCTTATAAATAAAAAAAAGACACTCAAAGATGAAAAATCAAAGTTGTTGCCATTGTTGTTTGGGTCCATTGTTTCATAATTGGTTGCATCCTAGCTACTTGTATACCTTTGTTTATTCGTCTAGTGGAGAAAGGGTAATTTTTACCACTAATTACTTGAGTTTAGCAAAAATAGTTTTAAGTGCCTCCAGTTGTAGCTCATTTAGGGACATGAGTTTGGAAAAAAAAAGGTTTACTCTTCTCCACTTTGAGCAGGGCGAGGGAAATTTCCTCTATTGAGCATGGTGATGACTCATCCAAATTCTTGTCACCCTTTTCTCCTTAGAGGGATCCTCCATTGAGGTGTTTTTGTGTGAGGGATCTAACTTTCATACACTAATTTCTTTCATCAAGTAATTCTGTGAAAGCCTGTGAATAATATGGAATGGGGTATTCTCAAGTGAGCTCAAGGGTGGCAAATCAAAGGATTAGGATGATTGGATGGACATGGGATTTTGCAAGTGGATCACGTCCACTTTTTTCAATACTCACCTTTCCATGAGTTGACTTGGCCCTTGGTCAGCTCCACAAGGCTATCCTCAAATTTTCTTAAATGAACATTTGCCCACCTAAAATATTATAATGAAATTGATTTTCTAATATTTTGGGCCTTCTATATATTATATTATTTAATTAAAAGAGCATACATTGTTATATCCTAAAGTTGCACTTGTTGGAGAAAAAGGCCAATTCTTTATTGTCACGCCCCGAGCCCGAGATTGCACACATCCCGAGGCGCGACACACGCCCGCGTGGAAATTCGAGTCAAACTCATTGACTCTAGGTCCCCACGTACGGAATTTACCCACAGGATATCACGTGTGAGGTTTATATTTCTCGATATGCCTGTATAATTTGTCAAATAGATATCCAATTAACATAACACAATCATCAAGATATAGAGCATAAGGGTCCATGAGCATAGATTTAAAAGTTCAAGTTCAAGAGGTAGAGATAGAAGAAGTAAGTTAATTGAGTTTACAATCCCAAAACTAACAAGTTTATAAGCTAATACAAAATATGTGGCAATCCTAGCCACGGTCAGTGGGTCATTTAACGTCCAATCTCCTCGTACGGATGTCTAGAAAACATCATCGGGAGTCCACTCTGCTACGTTGTGTGGAGGTTCCTCTTCCTCAAGGATCTCCGGGGCAATGGCGTCAATGTATTCACCTGTAACGCCAAGTGTAGCACCATTAGACTAAGCTAAGCAAGACAAACATACACAGTCCATATAACATGTATCAAATGAATAGTCAGACAGGTATAAATCATAAGAGATCAAGGAATAATCACTAGGCATATCAGTGCATGAATTAGCATGAGACATACGAGTCATAGATAACAGATAAATATATTAACAGTACTAGTTGGCACATCCACATAAGCTATGTTCTCTCAAGTTAATCATATAACATGAAATAAAATGAGAGCAGAATATCAGGACAGGACAGGGCGGTGCTACTAGGAGACAGAGGTACCCAGAATTCTCCATCGTAGACCTAGGGTGCCGGTAAACCCTCAGAATATATTCCCATCTGCAGAGGGCCAGAAATTTACTAAACCCACACTTAGCCGGGTCCGACTTAGATAGGGTCGAAGCTAAGTGGTGCCGACTCATAGAGTGCAATATACATACAACAGAGCAGGTGCAGGACAGTATAAATCAGATACAGGGCATATACAGGACAAGACATATAAATAACAAATCGGAACTTACTGAAATATACTGAACAAAGCCAGAAAATAAATGTGACATAACAGATGTGTAACAGAAAATATATAACCGAACAGAAGCGTGATCAAGTCACACTAGAATACTGGAAACGGAATGCAATGCATGTACATACAGATCATATACGGAGTCAAGACAGAAATCAAGCCAAGCCTACGGTCTTGGGAACACATGTGGTCTTCACCGTCCAACTCAGGGTAGTATTGAGAGTTCGACATTATCGGGCTACGAGGACCCCTTGGCGTTACATAATTTGGATGTCGAATCCCTTAATAGAACACATTTGGCACGGTTACAATCCGAAGAACACAATGCCCCTTTTGTGGGTACGGGTGCTCAATCCATATCCACAATTAAACAAACCCAGTGGTCATGATAAAAGTTCAGGGTGCACATCCTACAAGTCCATCTATCAGGCCAATCAACTAGATCAAGCTACGGTTCAATGTCCGGCTCATGGAAACGTCCATTTGTCACAATTATGTAAAATCCGATATTTATCCTTTTCTAAGATTCAAATCAAATAAATTTACTTTTTGTTGGGTTCTACACATCATGAGCTTTCCAACGGTATGTAGATCTCCAAAAACGGACTTACGGTTGAAAAGTTATGGTCATTGGAAAATCTGCATACTGCAGGTATCAGGTTCGCTCGAGCGCCCAGATGTTCGCTCGAGCGGACCCCAGACAGAGAGCTGTTCGCTCGACCGGACCAAGAGTTCGCTCGAGCGAACTCTCCCAGAAAGCCCTTCGCTCGAGCGTTCACTCACGCTCGCTCGAGCGAACTGTCAGATCCTGAGTTCCGAAAATCTGAAACTTCTTGATTTCTCCCAAGCCATTCAAGGCATTCATTCCAGGTTTGAACCACTACCAATGGGTATCCTTGAGCTTCCAAAATGCTCATCAAAACCATCAATAAACCCATATACATTAACCAGAAAAATCATCCACAAAAATCCATTTTTGAGCAAGAAGAAGGGTTTCTAAGCAAGATTACATATATTCATGAATCAAACAAGAAATCATGCATACAAATGTATAAGTTTAACTTGCCTTGGTGCTTTGAGCTAACTCTCACACTCCAAATCTTTTCTAATCAAGAATCCCCAAAATGCAAGCTCAAATGCCCTAAAATGGTGAAAACGAAAATGAATGAAATGAATGAGGAAGGAGATGATGCATACATGATTTGTAGCTTTCCAAGATGAAGGAAATCAAATGGAAATGCTTAGTGAAGAAAGAGCTTACCAAAAGCAAGAAGAAAGAAAGATGAGTGGATGCTTGAGCTTGGTAGATGTTGTCTTGGTGGAGAAGATGAAGTGGTGGCTGGCTTCTTCACACCAAGGATTCTTTGGTTGATGCTAGAAGTGAAGGAAGAAATGAAGTAGAAGAAGAAGAAGAAGAAGAGAACTCTCAGCTGGACATGAAGAAGGAAAAGAGTAGCTGAAATGGGTTTTATCCCAACTTATCCTGCAGTTGCATGCAAGTCCATCAAAGGACTGAAAATCTCAAATAAGGGCCTGGATTAGATGAATGGGCTGGGAATGGGCCTACATGGATCCGAATTTGATGGGTCAAGACATGAAAGTTGAAGCCCATGAGATGCTCTATGCAATGCATTAAAAACCCAAAAATTACTAAGCACACACAAAAAACCCAAAACACTCCAAAAGTCATAATCTACCTAGTAAATGGTCAAACCCCACTAATTCTACCTAATCAAGTCCAATCACAATCAAAAACATCCATTAAGCAATTAATCTAAATTAATTAACTCTAAAACGAGATTAAGGTGGGTCGGGGTGTTACATTTATTTTCTTCGAGCCATCTGACACGAATTTTAGATGTTGGGATTTTTGAGATGTGATGTGTGATTATGTCCCCTACTATTTACAAAATCCATGTTTTTTGTCAAGCATTTAGGAATTTCAGCCACATGAAATGTCTTAAATGACTTTTGGGAATTCAGGAATTCAACTCTCTCTGCATTTTGGTGGAATTCCTGGACTCTCATACTCAAGTCCAAGAGAGCATCCAGGAATTCCACTATGTCTATAAATTCAGAAATTTCCAAGGCAGGAATTCCTGGAATTCTAGAAAAGAAACAGGCCGTAAGATTCAGATCTCGTCACTTGTGCTCGTACTCTCTACTGGCGGGTGTAGGTGCTCTCATGGGTCCCAATCCGGCCCGCAGGTGTAGTGCTCTCATGGGTCCCAATTGAGCCCCTTGGCTAGAGTAACAAGAAAAAGAAAAAAAAAAACCCATTGTGACAAACATTGTAATGTGTTTAACATGTGTAACATTTACAAATGTAAAACACATTTTCCTATCATGCGAAAAAGGCAAACAACCCATTAATGTTTGTGAGAAACCAACTTAAACAAATGAGATTTTAACATATTAGTCCTCATTATACTTAGCTTTTCCAATTTCTTGGCCATAATTCAGATAACGATACAAGAGTCGCTTCAATATTTTTTAGTACTTTTTTGCCCTAGATCCTATGATGTATTGAGATCAGTTTATGTCACATAAAATGGTAAATCTCATAATATCGTGGGACTGTCCCATACTACATCTTAGGGGAGAATTTTTCAAAATGATAGAGCGTAAGAAATGGTGGTGAAATGTGAATTTACTTTTCACAAAATGTTATTTATTTAAAGCACATTTGTGCGGCCGCTCTTTCACGGAAAAAGGAAAAACACAAAAGTATATATAGGTAGATGGATTTACTATTGGGTTTACTATGGATGCAGATCCACATCAATCCAGGTGAGTGCCTTCCATTTTAGGTACATTAATATGAATTAAAAAAAAAAAAACTCTATCTAGCTCCCAATATCGATTTTTTCTTATTGACATAGAAGTATGCTTATTCGCGCACAAACTGGTGGTGCTGTAGAAACTCGGTTTAGTGGAAAACCTTTTCCGCTTACTATGAAACACCCAATTTCTCACCCACCCACAACTGGTGTTGTGGAAAAAGGGTTTAGTGGAAAACCTTTTCCGCTTTCCATGAAAGACCAAGTTCTCAAACCCCTCCCCCACACAAATATGCCCTAGTGGACAAACACTTGATGGAACTCGGGCCGTTAAATATGATTCGCTAAGCTATGTAAACTCGCAGGGTTCAGGTTGAATCACTGGTGTGTTCTGAATCTTCTGAACCCAGATCAAGTTATGTTGTGAAGAACTACATAAACCTGTTACTCGTGTGTATCAACTGGCTTAGCCAACTTTTGAGCCCAGCTTGGGTTGACTTGAGTTGGCCCATGAGCTAATCAAACAAGATGAGCTTCACCCAGTTACCTGTCAAGCTAGGTTCAAACCAGTGCCGCCTCAGTTCGGTTTAGCTCATAAAGACTTGGATGAAGATCAAGCTCCACCCAACATGTACAAGTCTAGATCAACCCAAGCTCAAGCTCAGGTCATCGACTCCATAAACTCGATGGGTTCATAGCTGTTGGTTATGAACCCGGACGAAATTCCCAATCAAATTCAATCCATAATCGGATTGAAGGTCTTTTAATTATCGATTTTTTTGAGATTCAATCTAATCATAAGTAAAGTTTTGATGAATATAAAATTAGGAGCACTGCTACATGGACTAACCCATGGACCGATCCATGGTCTAACTCCATGGTTTTGGGGAGAAAATCACCTTACATGAGGTGATTTTCTCCCAAAAATAATTCCATCCATGTAGACTTTTTGTAAAATTAGACATGATTACATACCATGGTGTCAGTGTGGAAGGAGTTCTGGTGGGCCCAAGAGGTCCCTTAACTTGTGTGACTCTGCTTGAGGAGTGGAATCCACTGCTTTGACCTTCTCAGACCAAACGACCCACTTATACAAAACAAAAAGTGAAAAAGAAAACCCCAACGGTCGAAAAGCTCATAAACCCCACAACGTTCACATAAACCCAAGAATCCAAGAATGCAAAACCTCAATTCCCAATCCCTCTGCATTTCTCCAAAAATCAGCGCTTTGCACTTCTCCAAAAACATCCTTGAAAGAAACGGCTTTCCATCGATTACAATTTACAGCAGCTCTTTCTCGCTTTCATAGATTTCCATTTTCATCTTTCGATTTCTCTTCTCAGCGTCCGTATCTTCTCTCTCTACCTCTGTGTTTTTTTTGTGCTTTTTGCAGGAAATGGAGCCCATGAACATCGACTGGAACAACATCGAATCGGTATTCGTCAAAGACAATCTATACGAGCACTTCAACGCTCCTAAATACTTCGATTTCTCCTCAGCTCATGAAGAATCCATCGATGACGATGCCTGGTTTTGCAGGCCTGGTAACTTCTCCAAAACATTAGATTCCATCAATTCCCTAAAAATCTCTCTCGCATTCCTCCTTCGACTTCTTATCTTAGATTCCTTTTCTTTTTCTTCAGATTGTCGGCATCCGAAAAAGGCCGAAGATTTCAAGGTCTGTTTATGGAATCCTCGTGTTTTAGTTTATTGATCCATCTTTCAAGATTTTCGAGGCCGATATGTAGCGGTTTTTTTCAAGAATCATGGGGTATCGGTGTGATAATCATTTCTCTATGCCTGTGTGTTATTGATACGGACAATGGGTTTTGCCGATAAAACCGATACGTATCCCTGTTACGGCCGATACAAACCCTTTGGACCGATACTTACCTCTCTTTCTGTATCTTCCTTTTCTGTTTTTCTATTAGGTGAAGCATTTGAGAACGATGAGTACTTCTGAGATAATGCCGTTGGGAGAGAGAAATAGCAGGTAATATCACAAGCTCATTCTGCGGAGAACGGATTCCTTGGAAATTGAGTTCTTAGATTGTATGGATTCCTCGAGTCGTCGAGTTTTGTGAATGATAAATCCCCTTTCTTCAGAGATGCGAACTTGAAGAGGAGAGGAATGATTCCATCTGAGAATCCCAGATCAAGAAAGCCACCCAAGAACTTCCGCGACAACAGCGAGAACGAGAATCCGAATCTGTCGCCTCTTTCACCACTGAATCGTCCCATGGCCGCCAGCAAAACGTTCAAATTGAATATCAAATCGAGTGCAGAAAAGAAGAAGCAGAAGGACATGAATCATTCCGATCTTGTCACGGGTTTACAACAAGAAAAAGAGAACCCAAGCCTCAAGAGCACGCACTCGGCGCGGAATTTGTTTGCTGGGCGTGAGATCTTGAATCAGATAACAGAATTCTGCAGAGAATTGAAGAAATTGGCTTTGAATGCGAGTGAGCGGGAGGAATTGACACAATCGAATGGTGTGAAACTACAGAATACTGATAAAGGGATGAAGGAGGAAGAGCCTTCTCTTGAGTCTCATAAGAATAGGAATTTGAATTCAAAGATTTACAGCCCTGAAACTAGGAGGAAGAAGAAGTACGTTTCCTTACTACTTTCCTAGTATTTCATATATATGTCATAAAGATTGGGTCAGCTCAATATGGATCCTGGCCTATCCCTGATATGCCAAAAGATCCAATAGTAATTAGATATCCTCTTAGGGCGTGTTTGGATGAGCGGTGAATTGAATTGAGGTGAGGTAAAACCTCCCAATGTCCATACAAGAAAAGACTAGGGTCATATCAACTCAATTCAATTCAATTCAATTCACCACTCATCCAAGCACGCCCTATTAAATAGATTGGTTAAAGATAAACTCATTTGAGATGGTTTGGATATGTCTAGTGTAAGCCAGCAACATGCGGGTGACAAAAAGTTTTTTTTTATGTAGGTTAATGCCCTATCATTTATCAAGGAATGAGGGTACATGAAAGAGGACATAAATGAAAGCAGTAAGGATAGATTAGTGCAATCTATCTATAAGGATTTAACCGGGATAGAAGGGAATGGAGAAATGGAATTTTATTTAGCTGAGTCAATTTGGTTAGGACTATGGATAAAAATATCGGCCGCTATGCTACCGGCCGTGGCGGCAGGTACCGCCACGCTATTTAGAAAATAGCGGGTATCGCACCGCTACGACCGCTACGACCGCCACAAAACGTGGCGACCGATACGTATCGTTGTTTTTTTTTTTTTTTTTTTACGCCGAGGGATACCTCCGGACCCCCTCTGCGAAGCGCATGTTTTATAGAAGTGTCAATCAAGAAGACGAAAGGATCCTACTTGACCATAATAGCTAGGACTCTTTTGCTGGTTGTTTTTCCGTTTTCGTGCTTGGATGTCTATTATTATCATAACTTGCTAGATAAGATATTAAACCTGTTTAATTATGTTTGAAATTATATAGTAATAAAGATATAGTTACCTATTACTACTAGATTTCAAACCAGTCTTAATTAAATTGTTTTATAAAGAACCCTCATTGTGCTGGTGACTAAGGTATTCATATTTCCTTCACTAACTCTCTACTCTGTTTTCTAAATTGGTGTTGAATGTTGATTGTTGATCACTTCATAGTTATTCACTTGATTGAATTTGAACCTTAAATGTTGAAGTATTGATATTTAATTGTTCAATGTTCATTAATGAGTAATGACCTAACTCTTAAGTCTTATGCCTTTATTTCATGTTCTATTTTTTTTTTTTCATTACTTTCTAAGTTAGTATGACTAAGAAACATGAATACATGTGAAAAAACTAATCATTACTATTATTTTCTATTTATACAGCGATACTGGACTTCATATATTGAGGGCACCGCTACGCCCCCTTTTCTTACTTATTTTTGCAAAAGAACCACATATTCTTTCATTTTACAATTTTCTGGAATTTTTTCAGATTTTTTGAGCATTTTTTTCAAATCGCACCGCTACGCCGCTACGTATCCCCGCTACACTACGTATCGCCCGCTTCGTAGCGGTTTGGTGGCGGGCCGCTACGCCCGCCGCTACCGCTATTTTCATCCTTGGTTGGGACAAGATTGACCCTGATGGTGGTGATGATGAAAACCTCATTATCCAAATAGGCCTTAAATGCTATGAAACATGTATCGAGTCCAAACTCCAAACCAAGCTGACCCAGATCATACTAACCTAGGGTTTTGGATGAGGAGGAAAAAGGACAATTGAGATTCATAGAAAAATTTAGAGGGGAGACTTGCTCCTTCTTTCTCGTCTATTATGAGCAGAAACTATATCTGGTACTTTCTGCAGAAGAAAGGTTGTTACTAGATACTGCCTTTTTCTTCTAAACCAAACTGGAGACGGAAGAGAGATTTATCTAAAGAAATGTTTTTATCCTCCCTAATTTTCTCCTCATTCAGATGGTGCACCTTAAATTGTGGTTGATCCTTATTACATATCACTATGAAAATTCTTTATTTCTGCACTTCCTTGCAATACTGAGCATTATCCAACAGTAAACACCGCAGAATAACTGACGGCACCAAGAATGCTCAAGCATCAGGAGTGTCTAAATTGAATAGTGGCAAGCGTGAAGGTGACAAGGTCCCTTTGCATATTAGATCATGTCCTCCTTCTCCTCAACGCTTTCCTTCTCCTCTTAAGCCAACCAGATCTAAAACATCTGTAAGTCCAAGCCTATTACTTCTTTAGCATCCATGGAAGCATAATTACCTTGTTATTCACTGAGTGTTGGATATGCATTTCTAATCTTCTATCTACCAAGTGTTCTGTATGTGTTACATGCATCACAGATTAAAGAATAAAAATGCTCATAGATGGTCAATTACTGGTGTTATAATTATTCATTTGTTTCTCATATATTGTATGAGGAATGCATATATATACACATACATATAGTTCATGAAAGCAAAATTTATTTAATTTCTTAATGGTTGTTTAGTTAACTATTAGAGTTAACTACTAGTGTTTTATATGTCTTTACTTCTTTAAACATATGTATGTATATACTTCCATCAGCCTGCGGAATTTAACCTGATCGATGCCAAGTTACTAATTTGTGTTTGTTGATGGTTGTTTAGAAAAGAGGCATTCTCAAAGAGCTAGAGCAGACTGTAAAGATTGATGAAGAAAATGAAAACTTCCCAGATTTGAATGCGGAAGTGACTTCTATGGATATGTTTTGGTTCTTGAAGCCTTGCACTCTTGGCAAATGAGTATGTGATCAGTAACTCCCCATTGTCCATACATTGTTTGTTAGAAAAGTTAAAGTATGTATGTATAATTGTATATTATATTCTTTACAAATCCATTAGCATATTTATGTATATTCTTTACAGATTCATTAGAATGGAGGATGTGTAACTGCCTCCATTTGAAAATTGAGTGCATTTGTACAATTTCTTTTGACTTAAATGCTCCAATTGAGTTATTTGCAGTCTTGGCAAATGAGTATGTGATCAGTACTCCCCATTATCTATACATTGTGTTTGTTAGGAAAAAAGAAGTATGTATGTATATCATCTTCTTTACAATTTTATTAGAATATTAATGTATATTCTTTATAGATTCATTAGAATGGAGGATGTGTAACTGCTCCATTTGAAAATTGAGTGCATTTGTACAAATTCTTTTGACTGAATGCTCCAATTGAGTCCTTTGCAGTCTTGGCAATTGAGTATGTGGTTGTGTGGGGAGATTTTTAAGATACTAAGATTATGCTGATCTCGGCTGTAAGATGTCAATTAGCACGCCCACGTGCCATCCAGACACACCTCGGCCGCCGGGATAAAGGCTTCAGCTGAAACCAGTCTGACTTCGGCTACCCGTGCCGAGCCCGGCTACCAAGGTTGACCTCGGCCGAGAGCCTGACCCCGTCCGAAGGAGTCGGGACGGAAGCCGAGATGAAGAAGAACCCTTCTCACGCCCCACGCCCGCCACGTCATTGGACACGTGGCAGAATAGGGGTGATAGCCAGTGGGACAGATGCGACATCCCAGCCGTCCAAAATCTTCGCCAGATAGCTGACAGGGCGGCATCCATCCGCCAGAACAGAGCTTGAGCGGGGTTGGCTCTGTCATCTTCGTGGTTCGAGCGGCGTTCGGATCGGCGTGATCCCACTGCTGCTGGTGGGATCTTCTGTCATCTTCGTGGTTCGAGCGGCATTCTGTCATCTTCGTGGTTCGAGCGGCGTTCGGATCGGCGTGCTCCCAATGCTGCCGGGGCTTTTACCCTTCGAGAAGCGCTCCTGCAGGGGAGCATTCAGCCGCGGTGGGCTCCCCATCTCTAACAGGGACGAGGCAGACTCAGTGTGGTAACTGTCCACCTCTGCGGCCTCCCCTCTCGCGTTGCGCTCCTCTGGATGGGACACATAGGGCAATGGTCCAGGGAGAACCAGTGGCCCTGGAGGGAGGGACTTCGGGTGCTCTCCGCCTCTCTTGTTTCTTGGAGCCATGGTGACTGGAAAGGTTTTGAGAAAGGTTTTTGGGAAAGGTTTTTGGGTATGGGTTATTACTTCCCCACAGACGGCGCCAATTGTAAGTGCCTAAAAATTACGGACTTTGAATAAGGGATTAGGGCCCCTGTCTTGGGTGGTTTTGGATGAGGATAATCGTGGCTCCGGCTGGACCTGTAGAGGAAGAGAGGAAAACACGTCAGAGGACCCTGGCTATGGGCAGCACAAGGCTCTTCGATGCTTAAGTCAGTTCAGGGACTGAATAAGGGAGATGGAGAGAAAATTGCAGAGTAAGTGTATGATAATCGTGGCTCCGGCTGGACCTGTAGAGGAAGAGAGGAAAACACGTCAGAGGACCCTGGCTATGGGCAGCACAAGGCTCTTCGATGCTTAAGTCAGTTCAGGGACTGAATAAGGGAGATGGAGAGAAAATTGCAGAGTAAGTGTATGCGTTATGGGTTGCGTACCTTAGAATGGAGATGGAGATGTTATTTATAGGAGGGACTTCGGGTGCTCTCCGCCTCTCTTGTTTCTTGGAGCCATGGTGACTGGAAAGGTTTTGAGAAAGGTTTTTGAGAAAGGTTTTTGGGTATGGGTTATTACTTCCCCACAGACGGCGCCAATTGTAAGTGCCTAAAAATTACGGACTTTGAATAAGGGATTAGGGCCCCTGTCTTGGGTGGTTTTGGATGAGGATAATCGTGGCTCCGGCTGGACCTGTAGAGGAAGAGAGGAAAACACGTCAGAGGACCCTGGCTATGGGCAGCACAAGGCTCTCCGATGCTTAAGTCAGTTCAGGGACTGAATAAGGGAGATGGAGAGAAAATTGCAGAGTAAGTGTATGCATTATGGATTGCGTACCTTAGAATGGAGGTGGAGATGTTATTTATAGGAGGTGAAGTCCGCTTGCATGGGTGAGTTCCAAGATGGGCCTGGCCACTCAGCCCACAATTCATTAAATGCTAGTCTTATCGAGCCAGGCGGTGGTTTGACTTTTGGGCCAAGTCCCATCGGGCCTGGCCTGGAGCCATGCTTTGGGGGCGCACGTGCTCTGCATAATGCCGTTTTGTCAGGGATGATGGATCGCAGGGCACGCCTTAGCACGTGCCTTCGTCCTGCAAACAGTCCCATCAGCGTTTGTCAAATCCGCCGTGCCGAGGTCGGCTATAATGACACGTGCCAGCTAACTTCGGGGGTGCTCACCTCGGCAAGTGCCGCGACCCTTCAGCCGCGGTCCGCCTTGCCGAAGGGAGGCATGATTAAGCTGTCTTAAGGCCAAGACTAGCTCTGATTTCTGTTTAGTGAAAACATCCCCACACAATTGCCCCCCAGCTTTTGAGCTCTTAGAGTATCCCAACTCTTTGAGGTCGGAAGCTGACAAGGACTCGTAGAAGGAATGCCGAGATGTGGCGTGCCGCGATGCCGCGCTGCCCCTGCGTCCGGATCCGAGGGGAAGCCCAAACGGCTTATGGTTTTGAAATCCCATTTAGTGCCGCGCTGCCACTGCGTCCTTATCTCTATCCGCTGTCGCTTCGGTGTCCGAAGCATTAAATGGCGCACGGAAATTAGGCTGGCGCTTCGACGTGTCTCCTTCGGTTTGGCTGTCCCGTCTTTTCATGGCGACGCGCACAGCGAAAAGACGCGCCTTCTTCGAAATTCGAAAAGGCGCCATGATTAGGCGCTTTATTTTTGGCTATATAAGTAGGGGAGGCGCCCATTTCTCTTCTTCTTCCTTATCTTTATTTTCCAGAATTTTCTTCTGCTCTTTTGCTTTCGCCTCCCAGAGCTCTCTTCTTCCCTTTCTGCTTTCGCCTCCCTGAACGAGAGTCCCTCTCTGCTTTCGCCTCCCCGAACGAGAGAGACTGCTGCAGAGATTCCCCAGAACTTTTGCCGGAGGGAGGTGCTGCTAGGGTTTTGCTCTCGCTGGCCTGACCATTGTTCTGCTGTTGAACTTCATTCCTATTTCTTCCTGTTTCTTCCTGTGCTTAGGGCTCTGTCTAGGGTTTTCCTTTGCTTCCAGCATATTCTTTCCTTCTTCTAGTTTTTTCATTTGAGAGATGGGTATTTACAGTCACTGGATAGAGTCTGAGAGGGGGTTAGCCGACCTTAGGGTTAGGTATAACATACCAGATGGGGTCCAAGTCATGGCGGCCCCTCCTGTTTGCCATATTCTTGGTGACTTCTACAACGGCTGAATGCCGTTCCCCCTAGTAGCCGTAATCGAGGGCGGGGTTAGGTTTCCCCTTCGCCCTCTACTTAGGAAATGCCTCAGGGCATGGAACCTCTGCCCCTGCCAACTGATGCCCAACAGTTTCAAGATCGTAATGGGCACGGACGCGCTCAATACGATCCTGGGCATTGGTCTCGGCGTCCACAATATCGAGGATGCCTATGACATATGCAAATCCGGGAAGGATATGTATTACCTCCGCATCAAGCCGGGTCGGAGGCCATTTGTACAAGCCCTGGAGGATTCCAATAAGTATACCGGGGACGACCGTTTGATGGTTACGGGCAACTGGGAGTTCAGTGATGACGAGCCCATCGCGGAGAGATTTTTCAAGATTCCCCGTCACTTCGGCACCCCTCCAAGTAATTACAGTCCTAGCTCGCCTTTTTATTTCTTCTGTTCCTTTTGTATTGCCAGGCTTATGCTCTTTGTTTGCTCTGCAGGTGTTCGTCAGAGGAGGGCGGCTGCTGGCCGAGACGGCTGGAAACTGAACAAGTCTTGGATCCGGGCCTTGGAGAGCTACCACGGCCACAAGGACAGGTCGGCGTGGAAGCTGCTGGGGTACAAGCCCAGGTACCGCGGCTACAAGAACAAGAAGTATATCACTCACCGCACGCAAGCCGCGGCGGAGGTAGAGGAGGAGAGTAGGGGGAGGAAGAGCAGACCGCGGCTGACTTTGAGGGCCGTGCCGCATCCAACTCCGAGACATCCACCTCGGGATCCGAAGAGGATAACGCCGAGACGATCGGTAGGGTTGTCCTGTCATCAGAGAGCGATTCAGAGGAAGCAATGGAGAGGACTCGTCCGAAATCAGTCTTCAAGAACCTCAAGGCCCTGCCCGTGGGAGGTAGAGGTCGGGGTGCTGCGTCTTCTTCCCGCGCGCCTTCTTCGTCAAGCGCGCCTTCTGCTTCCACCGCGACTCCTCCTGCGCGGACTCCGATGCCGCTCGCCGTGACCGGGACCGGAACTCCCGTGGTCACCTCCCCCCTGACCGCGCAGGGGGATGACCAGGCCAGGAAAAGGGCCAGGGTCGAAGGCTCGGCGGGGGAGTCTTCGGCAGCAGGCATGGCAACGCGGGCTTCTCCTGCCCCCTGGAGGCCGAGCTTCATGCTCCAGCCCGGGAGACCGATGACGGTAGAGGACCGTCTCTCCGGGGGGCCGCTGGTGATTGCTTGCTTGGGGAGTGCCTGCGCCTTGCCGCGGGACATGGAGAAATACGATGAGATGGACGATATCTCCTTGCTGGCCTCGCAGATGAAGGCGAGCTTGAGCGTAAGTACAGCATTCTCTAACCCTTTATTTTTTCTTTTAACTACAGCTCTTGCTCACTGGTGGTTTGATTTTCTTTGCAGATTGTGCAGATGGCACAGGTCTCGGTGCAGCGAGTCCAGAAGTGCCATACCGAGCTCAAACGGATCCAGGCGAACTGTGAGTAGCACATGAAGACCTTGGGGGAGGGTCAGGCGAGGGTGAGGGAATATGAGGAGATGCACCCATCCCTCTTCGCCGAGCTTGACAAGGTGAAGTCGGGTTTTGACCTGGTCAAGAGGAGGGAGGCCGAGCTGGAGAGAAGGGCACCTAAAAAGGCAGAAATCTGAACTTGAGTTCAGAAATCAAGCTGAGGTCAGTGCTGCCTTCCAGGATGGCGTCGATGTGGCGGGCGCGAGGAATTCGCGGCGCAGGTTGATGATATACCAGTCTCTTTGGGAGATGAGGTGGAAGGCGGCCCTGGAGAAGGCGGGGGTCCCCAGTGATCATCCTGCATATACGAGCCCGGATGAATATCCGCGCTCAGACACTGAGCCGACCCTCGTGGTCGAATCTGGGAGGGACCCCGCCGTCGAGTCGGAACTGGAACTCCCCCCATCAACGACTGAGGCGCCTGCTGCTGCCGCGACTCCGGCCGTGGCTTCCACCTCTAAAGCCCTTCCTGCCGCCGCGACTCCTACTGCGGATGGCGTCGCGCCTGCTGCGTGAAGCCCCTCGGCCGCTGCTTTCCTCTTTCTTTTTGATGTAATTTTTTCTTTTTTGCTCAGGCGCATGGCGCCCTTTATGTAAGGAACCTTATCTTTTTCAATGAAAACTTCTTTGCTTTGAATGAAAGCCCTTCTTTGTGTCTACTCTGTATTTCTCTTTTCTTGCACTTTTGTTTGATCTGAATGTGCCAAGTGTTTTGCTTCGGCTATATGACCGAGCTCCCCACATCTTGGAAACCCGCGATCGATTAGCCGCGCTTAGTAGTTGTAGCTTTTAGAATGCGATGTAGGGCCCGGCACTGAGTGTTTTCCGCAATGTGATGGCGAGTGAATGGTGTTACCTATAAGTAGAAAGAATACTCCTTTTGTTTTTTCTCTTTTTTTTTTGTACAAGTGTATGAGCTCGGTAAGTGTCGAGCTGCCGTAGTTCGGGACCGCATTATTTAGGATAGCTGCCCAGCAACTAGATGTGTAAGTAGGGTGATCCCTCTGGCTCTTCACCAGGGGCCGTGCTGGCCATCTGGCGCGAGGGCCGAGATGCGCTTATTGCACGAATGGAGATATCCCTCTGGCTCTTCACCAGGGGCCGTGCTGGCCATCTGGCGCGAGGGCTGAGATGCGCTTATTGCACGAATGGAGATATCCCCCTGGCTCTTCACCAGGGGCCGTGCTAGCCATCTGGCGCGTGGCCGAGATGCGCTCATCGCACGAATGGAGATGTCTCCTTGGCTCTTCACCAGGGGCCGTGCTGGCCATCTGGCGCGTGACCGAGATGCGTTCATCGCACGAATGAAGACATTTCTGCCGAGCTGGAGAGGGCGAAGTCATTCCTCTGCCGATTTTATTTCCAAAGCTAGGATGACTATGCGCACTGCTGCCAAGCTGGAGAACTGCGGTATTGCCTTGGTCCTTTAGAAAGGTAAGAGAAACTTCTGAGAAGAAATTGTCTTCATTGATTTGCATAAAAGAGTACATTTCAAAAGTAAAACTTTTTGAGGTGCGAGGCGTTCCATGGTCGTGGCAGTTACTTTCCATCCATATCCTCGAGTTTGTACGCGGACCGGCCAGCAGTCGAGACCACTTTGAATGGGCCGCGCCAGTTTGGAGCCAACTTGCCTTGCTTCGGATCCTTGTCCGCAGGCAGTGCCTTCTTCAGGACCAGTTCTCCGACAGAGAACTTCTTTTCCCGAACTCTCTGATTATAATCTTTTGCGAGCCGTTGCTGATAGGCTGCTAAACGGATGGACGCTGCTTCTCTGCGCTCTTCGGCCAGATCCAATCCCAGGGTCAGGTTCTTCTCGTTTTGACTTTGGTCAAAAAGTTCGGACATGAGCGTTGGAAGGCCGATCTCAAGCGGGATTACGGCTTCCATTCCATATGCCAACGAGAATGGAGTTTCCGAAGTGGAGCGCCTCGGGGTAGTCCTGTATGCCCACAGAACACTGGGTAGCTCTTCCACCCATCTCCCTTTGGCCCCGTCGAGTCTCTTCTTGAGTCCGTCAAGGACCACTTTGTTGAAGACCTCGGCCTGGCCGTTGCTCTGGGGATAGGCTGGAGTTGAGTAATGGTTCCTGATACCGAGCTCCTTGCAGAAGTTCTTGAAGAGGCTGGAGTTGAATTGGGTCCTGTTGTCCGAGACTAGGATTCGTGGGATGCCGAACCTTGTGATAATGTTCTTCCATATGAAGTTTTTGGAGTCTCGCTCAGTGATGGAAGATAATGCTTCTGCCTCTATCCATTTGGTAAAATAATCAGTGACCACTATCAGCCACCGCTTATTCCCTGGAGCTCGGTGAAGGGGCCCTACGATGTCCAGCCCCCATTGGGCAAAGGGCCACGGGCTGGAGAGTGGGCTTAGATCCTGTGCAGGTTGATGGAGATTGTGCAAGAACTTCTGGCACTTCTCGCATTTCATAGCGTACATCTGTGCGTCCTTCTGCATGTATGGCCACCAGTATCTTTGGCTTATAGCCCGGTATGCTAGTGACCTTTCTCCGATGTAACTCCTGCAGATGCCTTCATGTATTTAGAAGAGGAAGTCTTCAACTCGGCTCGGGTGGACGCACTGGAGATAAGGACCTGTGAATGACTTTTTGTACAGTTTTCCTTCTGGAGAGAGCCAGAACCGGGCTGCCCTTAGCCTGATTTTGTGAGCTTGAGCTTTGTCCTCAGGGAGTTGGTCGTCCTTGAGGTACGCGATGATGGGATCCATCCAACTGGGCCCGAGATCAATGCACATGATTTGCCGTAGTGGGCGAAGCTCTATGCTTGGTGATGCCAGTGAGCCTACTTCTACAGTCCTCTTCCTCCCAGCTTCGACGGCGGAAGCTAGGTTGGCGAGTGCGTCGGCGTGTGAGTTAGAATCTCTGCCAATCTGTCTGACTTCCGCTTCCGGGAATTGAGAGAGGAGCTTCTTGGCGAGGGTCAAATAGGCCGTCATTCTATCATCGCGAGCCTGGTAATCTCCAGTGAGTTGGCTTGTCACCAACTGTGAGTCACTGAAGACCACCAGCTGTTGAGCTCCGAGAATCTTGGCGCTGTTCAGCCCTGCGAGCAATGCTTCGTACTCTGCCTCATTGTTTGATGCTCTGAAGTCAAGTGTCAGGGCCTGCTCAATGACTAGCCCTTCTGGAGACTGGAGAACTACGCCGATGCCAGCCCTCCTAGAGGTGAAAAACCCGTCAACGAAGACCTTCCAAGCCGAATCACGGAACGTATTCCGAGATTGTTCGTAATCAGTCCCCGAGACTAAGTCCTCATGCCCTCTGCCCCCTAGTTCGGGGTCGAGTGGGCTCGGCGTCGAACTCGGTGAAGTGAACTCCACGATGAAGTCGGCCAAAATCTGCGCTTTGATCGCCGTCCTGGGTTGGTACTGGATGTCGTACTGTCCCAGCTCCACTGGGACAGCCTTGAAACTCGTCCGGAGAAATCAGCCTTCCGGAAGACAGACTTGAGCTGGTGCTCAGTAACCACCACTATCGGAGAAAAGAGCATTGAAGACTTCACTGAGGTCAGAATCGACCCCAGTGATCCCGAAAGGTACTTCCTGCTTGGGAGTCAGCTCACCGAGCTGGAGAGGTCCGAGCTGCTTTGAAAAGGGATGGCAGGATTGAGGTGGTCACAGTCGAGGGCGACCAGCAGATGGCCAAACGTTGCATGATGGGCGTCATGCCCGGCGAGGAAGAGCCGAAGCAAGTACATATAGCAGAACTGGAGGCCGAACTGGACAGAGTCAGCCGCGATCCAGAAGAAAAGAGCATTGAAGACCTCACCAAGGTCAGAATCGACCCCAGTGATCCCGAGAGGTACTTCCTGCTTGGGTGTTAGCTCACCGAGCTGGAGAGGTCCGAGCTGCTTAGCTTCCTGTTGCGAAACAGGGAAGTCTTTGCTTGGACCCCACAGGAAATGCCTGGCATGGACCCTGAAGTCATGAGCCACAAGTTGAACGTGGACCCTCAAGTCAAGCCTGTGGTCCAAAAGGCAAGAAGATCGGGAGTAGAGCAGTCCACGGTCGTAGTCGAAGAAGTAGGGAAACTGCTAGAAGCAAGCGCTATCAGGGAGGTCCAGTACCCGAAATGGCTTGGACCCCACAGGAAATGCCTGGCGTGGACCCTGAAGTCATGAGCCACAAGCTGAACGTGGACCCTCAAGTCAAGCCTGTGGTCCAAAAGGCGAGAAGATCGGGAGTAGAGCAGTCCACGGCCGTAGTCGAAGAAGTAGGGAAACTGCTAGAAGCAAGCGCTATCAGGGAGGTCTAGTACCCGAAATGGCTGGCGAACACCGTGGAAGTCAAAAAGAAGACTGGGAAGTGGAGAGTCTATGTCGATTTCACTGACCTTAACAAGGCGTGCCCCGAAGACTGCTTTCCACTCCCAAAGATCGACCAAATGATCGATGCCACCGCCGGCCACGACAGGATGAGCTTCCTTGACGCTTACTGCGGCTATCACCAGATACCCATATACGGGCCAGACGAAGAGAAAACGGCATTCATCACTCCTAGGGGGCCCTACTGCTACAAGGTGATGCCGTTCGGACTAAAGAATGCGGGAGCGACCTACCAGTGGTTGGTCACCAAGATGTTCCGAGACCAGCTCGGCAGAACGGTCGAGGTATACATCGACGACATGGTCGTCAAGTCCATACAGTCTCACGACCATCCGACGGACCTCAGCCAGGTGTTCGACGTTCTCCGGAAGTTCGGATTGAAGCTAAACGCCTCCAAATGCGCCTTCGGAGTTGGCTCCGGCAAGTTCTTAGGAAGCCTCCGAGGCAAACCCAGATCAAATCACCGCAATTCTGGGAATTCAGAGCCTGACAAACGACGAAGCAGGTCCAGCGGCTCACTGGCATGGCCGCCGCCCTCAACCGCTTCATCAGCAGGTCCTCCGACAAATGCCGTCCTTTTTTTCAGCTGCTGAAGAAGAACCTGAAGTTCGAATGGACCCTGGAGTGCGACTCGGCTCTCCAAGAGCTCAAAGCTTACCTGGCCTCACCTCCATTGCTGTCAACCCCAAAGAAAGGAGAAGCACTGTATTTGTACTTGGCGGTCTCGGATCATACTGTAAGCTCGGTACTAGTCAGAGAAGATAACGGGCAACAGAAGCCCATTTACTACACAAGCAAGATCCTCCTCGACGCCGAGACCAGATACTTGCTGTAGGTGCAGAAAATAATGACCCACAATAACTGGGGTGCCTTAGAGGACTTATCCAAGGTAATGAAGATTAGGTGCCGCCCGAAAGCCTGAAAGGGAAGAGCAAATGGTCAGAGGACCCTGGCCTGGGCGGCGCAAGGCTCTCCGATGCCAAAGTCAGTGAATGAACTGGAACAAAGGAAGGAGAGGAAGAAGAGAGACAGAGTAACGGCTCTTTCGGTTGGATTGTCCATACCTTGCATGTGGAATGAGGCTCTATTTATAGAGGCTTGGGTCGTATCTTTGGATGATATCTTGGCGCGGGTCCCATGACTCGACTGGAAGTCATGATCAGCCCACAAAGTAATTAATGCGGTCCAATCTAGCCCGCTTTGCATTTAATGCCAGTCGGATCAGCCCACATCGCATTAAATGTGCGTCTTGTTGGGCCAGATCGTGTTGGACGCCTTTGGCGGTAGGGGTACCATCGGATCCGCCCTCGCCCTGATTTGGCTTCAGCCGCTGGATGCCGCCCTGTCAGTGATCTGGCGAAGATTGTGAACGGCTGGATGTCGCATCTGTCTCACTGGCTCGCGCCCCTATTCCTCCACGTGTCTGATGACGTGGGGGGGCGAAGGGCGCGAGTGGAGATTCTTTCCTGCTTCGGCTTTCGTCCCGGTTCCTTCGGCCGAGGTGGAGCTTTCAGCCGAGGTGGGCACCTGGGGTAGCCGGGCTCGACGCTGGCGGCCCAGACCTGGTAGCCGAGGTGAGTCTGGTGCCACGTGGGGGGCACGCGGATGGCACGTGAGAATGCTTAGTCTCATCTGATGGCTGTGATTAGCGTAATCCTGGAGCTCTGGAAATCTCCCCACACAATTGGCCCCTAGCTTTTGACCTCTCAAGCGTCCTAGCCTTTAGTGGTCGAAAGCTAGAACATCTGTCTGGGGTTGCGGCGATCATTGCCTGATGTCGCTTCAACTTTTCTGAAGCAATAAATGCTCTGTCCTGCCCGCTCTGAGAAGCGAGCCGACGGCTACACGTGTAGCTCCTCTACTGGCTGCGTTGTCTCATTGATGGAACGGGCGCGGATTGCGAAATCCGTCCCTTCGAATCCGAAAGTGGCGCGCAACGAGGGTTCCCTTTCCATAAATAGGGTCGTCTTCTTTCTTTCCTGTTTCTGATTTCTTTTTGCCTTCGCCTTCACCTTCAATTTCTGCTCTGCTGCTCGAGATCTGTCTAGCGCGGACGACCGTAGGACACGCCCGGACCTGTTCTTGACTTGCCCTCTCTTCTCTGTAAGTAACTTCGTGCCCCTGTCTGGTTTTTTTCTTTCTTTAGGGTTTCTCGACTTCTAGGGTTTAACTCCGCCGTTTCCCCCCTTTAGACATGGGCACCCCTAAGTTTCAGTTAGATACTGACGAGGGCATAGCTAGGTTTAGGGTTTCTCGACTTCTAGGGCTTAACTCCGCCGTTTCCCCCTTTAGACATGGGCACCCCTAAGTTTCAGTTAGATACTGACGAGGGCATAGCTAGGTTTAGGGCCACTTACAGTATCCCGGAGGGAGTCCGCCTCAAGCCGGCGGATCCCGTTGACTATGCCGCGCGTCGCTTTTCCGGCGGCTGGATGCCGTTCCCTCTGATCTCTGTGATCGAGGGCGGGGTCAGATTCCCTCTGCATCCCCTGCTTAGGGCTTGCCTTAGCGCCTGGTGTATTACCCCGTGCCAGCTGATGCCCAATGGCTACAAAGTCATCATGGGCACGGCGAAGCTGAACGAGATCTTGGGGACCAACCTGGGTGTCCATGACATCGAGGACGCCTATGATATCTGCAAGGCTGGGGAAGGAAAGTACTATCTCCGGGTGAAGCAGCAACGAAGAGGCTTCGTCCTGGCCTTGGAGGATTCTAGTAAGAACGCCGAGGAAGATCTCTTCTGCGTGTCGGGGGACTGAGAATTCGGCGCCGGCGAGAGCAGGAGGCTGATGGTCCCTCGTCGCCCCGGGACTGTCCCAAGTAAACACTGCTTCTTTTCTCCTTTTGCTTTGCTTGATTTTGACAATGCCGAGCTGACACTCATACTGTTTGTGGTGCAGAACTTGGTGCGAGGCGACGCCGGGCTGCGAGCGAAGGCTGGACGAGGAACGTTGACGACATCAACAAGGTCGAAAGATACAAGGGGCACGAGACTAGATCGGCCTGGAAACTGCTAGGGTACACGCCGAGGTACCGCGGCCACTATAGGAGAATCGGAGCAGCCCCGGAGGACGAGGCGCAACCTGATCATCCTGCTGTTACCGTTGCCGTGCCCGCCGGGATCCCTTTGGACGACCCTACCGCGAGCCGAGCTGCGTCCGCCGCTGAGGCATCCATCTCTAGTTCGGAACCGCCGAATCTGACGGAGGTAGTGGACGCCTATTCGTCCGGCTGGGAAGAAGGAATGGAGGGAGGCTCAAGGGCGCCCGGTGTCAAGGATCTGGTGGCCAAGTTCAGGCATAGATCTTCCTCCTTTGCGACACCATCGTCCGCCAGCACCCGCGCGCCTTCGGGCTCGGGGGGTGTTGGCGCCACTTCTGCTCCTACCCCCGCTCCGAGCGAGGGAGTGCGGCGACGCTCGCCGGATCGCCCGAGGGAGGGGTCCCCGCCCAGGAAGAAGTCCAAGGTGGGGGAGAAGGACTCGGGGGCCGAACAGCCTCCGAAGGGTAAAACTCCTGTGCGGGCCCCCGGAGTCAAGGCTCCGTCTGAGAAAAGTGCGCCGGCCAGCGGGGCGGCACGCGAGCTCACCATCTCGTTGGGGCAAGGATCCGTATCGGCTGGGAGACACAGCCTGGGAGGCCTCTGAACGTCGAGGACCGGCTGATGGGGAACGCCAGTGTCATTGGAGCCCTCGCAAAAGCTTGTGCCTTGCCGCGAGACATGGAATTGCACGGGAGGTACGACGATGAGAGCCTGATGGTCTCGTCGATTCGGGCCAATCTTCTGGTGAGTATCTTCAATGCTTTTCTTCAAGTGCCTCAGCTTGGCTGCTCTTGTTTGACGTACTTTCTCTTTTGTAGAACGTGCAAAGGCTCCTGACTGTGATGGAGAGGAGTGACAGGAGTGTCACAAAGATTGCCTAGCTGGAGTCTGAGGGAGAGAAGTTAAAGAAAGAGCTGGAAGGGCTGAGGAAGAGCAGCGCCGAGGCGGCCACCCGGCTGGAGGACCTCACATCGCAGGCTCACCAACTGAAAGGTGACATTTGGACGAAGACCAAGAGGATCGCCGAGCTTGAGTCTGAACTAGCCAGGTCGAGGTCTGAATCGGCGGCTGAGGCGACGAAGCTGCGTGGTGAAGTGCTGGCTGGGCGCGCCGAAATTGAGAAGCTTAAGTCGGGGAATGCCGAGCTGAAGAAAGAGAAAGCTTCCTTGCTGTCTGAGGCGCAGTCTTCTTTCCAGAGGGGGGTGGATCAGGCCACCGAAGAGTACGAGAGGCAGGTGGAGGAAATTAACTCCATCTTGTTCGAGGAAGGGTGCTTGGCCGCGCTGAGGCGCGCGGGGGTTCCCGAGGACCACCCGGTCTATCGGAATCTGCCGAAGTACTCGGACCCAGTTCCTGAGCCGAGCTCCACCCCGGTCGCCAGCGATGCTGCCCCAGCTGCCCCTGCCTCGGATGCTGCCCCAGCTGCCCTGGCCCCGAGCGACGCCCCGGTCGCCAGCGATGCTTCGGCCATGCCTCAAGGCGAGGCCTCTTCCGCCCCCGCTTCTGGTGAGGTACTGGCCAAAGCTTCCACTGCCGGCGACACTCCAAGCGAGGTTACGGTCGCGGCCGATGCTGCGGGTCCATCAGATACGGTGATCGACCTGGTGGAATCGCCGAAGCCACAGTAGTCTCGCCTCTTCTTGCTTTTGGCCTTTTATATGTATTGCTTTCAGCCCTGTAACGTCCTTCGCTTTTAATGAGAACAGAGCTCCTTTACTTTTGTTTCTCCTTTGTTTCTGGGTGTGGTATTGAATGGCTTCAATGTGATGCGCGAATGCCTTTAATGTGATGCTCGACCCTCGAGTCAGAGAGAGTCGAACGGTCTTCATAGCTATCTGTGCCGATTCTCCATATTCTGGAGACCATAAGTAGCAGTAAGCATGGCGATACGGTCGATGAGGGAAACGGGCGAACGGCTCCACGTGGCGCCATAGGGATCGCTGGTCATCAAACAGGAAGACATGCTTCCCGCGTAACGCATGGGAGACTTCGCCCCATAACTCCCTTCGGAGACCGGGCCCTTCTTCCTCCTATAAGTAGAAGTGGTAGGCTCGCCATGGGAGAGGAAAAGAAAAGAAATTAGGATAGCTTAATTCACATACACGTAGGAGCCATGTCCGGTAGACTTTTAGAAATATTCGATCCGGGGGGAACCCCTGTGCCTGAGGACGGCTCTCTCCGAGGGGGGAAGTCCGTCGTGGTCTGCGCGCTCTCTGAAAGCGTTCCTCGTGGACCACGCGCTCTCTGAACGCGGGTCCACGGCCAACCCTCCCCGGTCCGGTTGCATGGGAGTCTTCTGCAACCGTGGGTTGGTGGCGCCCCCTGCGTCTGGCGGTCCTGCAGGGTCCTGCGTGAGAACGCGCCCCTTGACCCGCTGGACCGAGGGGCTCTTCAAACTTTGGTCTCACTGACCGGAGGGTGTTGAAGAGCTCAGCGAGGTCCAGGGCCTCCGAACTGGAGGGGCTCTTGAATGCTTTGGTCTGACCAACCAAAGCGTATTGTAGAGCTCACTGGAATTCAGAGTCCCTCAAAACCTCCAAACAGCGGACCGGAGTCTTCGAGCTTGCAGCCTGAAGAGTCGGTGAAGATCAGAGCCTCCCAGTCTTTATTCCTTTTTCTGCTTTTAGAGGACTGCGAGCCTCCTTTCTGTACTTTGTTTTCTTTCTGTAACCCTTGTAATGAAGTAATTACAATGAATAAAAAGGATGAGTTTTGTGATCACTCAATCTGTATACAGTGTTTTTGTATTCTTTTTTACTTTCTTCGCACTGTTTTGTAACACTTGTATTTTTGTGCTGCTTTTTTGCACTTCAGTGCTTGCACTGCACTTTCCTTCTTAAAAACTGACCTTGGCCGAAATGGACTAGCATTGGCCGAGACGGATTGCCTTGCGCCGAGGTGGACCCAGAATCCCGTTGGTCTCGGCTATGTGAGCATGAGTTCGGCAACGGTCTCGAGGGGTGTATAAACCCGGAACTTTAGGAAACGAGTGAGTGTTTGAACTCGAAGCCTTTTCCAGGGCGGTAGACCTAGGGCTTTAGGAAACGACTGAGTGTCTGAACTCGAAGCCTTTTCCAGGGCGGTAAACCCAGGGCTTTAGGAAACAACTGAGTGTCTGAACTCGAAGCCTTTCCAGGGCGGTAGACCCAGGGCTTTAGGAAACGACTGAGTGTCTGAACTCGAAGCCTTTTCCAGGGCGGTAGACCCAGGGCTTTAGGAAACGACTGAGTGTCTGAACTCGAAGCCTTTTCCAGGGCGGTAGACCCAGAGCTGCCGGAGTCAGTCAAAGAGAGGTGACAGATTGATGACAGGGCAAAAGCTGCTTTCATTGATTCTGAGACTCATTACATCTTTAGAAATAGAACTTTTTTAAGTGGGATGCATTCCACGGCCTCGGCAGTGGCTTGCCCTCTAAGTCCTCGAGCTTGTAGGCTGATCTTCCTGCCAGTGAGACTATCCTGAACGGCCCGTGCCAGTTCGGGGCCAGCTTCCCTTCGTTTGGTTCTTTGTCAGCTGGCAGGGTCTTTTTTAGAACCAGCTCTCCCACGGAGAAGCTTCTTTCTCTGACATTTTGATTGTATGCCCTGGCCAGCCGCTGCTGATAGTCGGTCAGTCGCAGGGCTGCTGCTTCTCGGCGCTCGTCTGCCAGCTCCAGCTCCATTGCCAGGTTCGTCTCATTTCGGCCTTGGTCGACCAGCTCTGTCCTCAGGGTGGGTATGCCGATTTCTAAAGGAATGACCGCCTCCATCCCGTAGGCCAGAGAGAAAGGTGTCGCCGAGGTGGAACGTCTTGGAGTCGTTCTGTATGCCCATAGCACGCTCGGAAGCTCCTCTACCCATCTTCCTTTAGCCTTGTCCAGTCGCTTCTTCAGGCCGTCCAGGATCACTTTGTTAGAGATTTCGGCCTGGCCATTGCTCTGTGGATATGCCGGAGTGGAGTAATGGTTCCTGATGCCGTGCTCTTGGCAGAAGTCTTTGAAGGATTTGGAGTCGAACTGAGTCCCGTTGTCCGAAATCAGGGTCCTGGGGATGCCGAACCTCGTTAGGATGTTTTTCCAAACGAAGTTCCTGGAATCCCTGTCCGTGATGGAGGACAACGGCTCAGCTTCTATCCATTTTGTGAAGTAATTCGTGGCGACTATCAGCCATCTCTTGTTCCCTGGAGCTCGGTGGAGAGGGCTTACAATGTCCAGGCCCCATTGAGCGAAGGGCCATGGACTAGAGAGGGGACTCAGATCTTGTGCTGGCTGATGGAGAGAGTGGGAGAACTTCTGGCACTTCTCGCATTTCCTGGCGTACACCTGCGCGTCCTTCTGCATGTAGGGCCACCAGTAACCTTGGCTTATAGCCCTGTAGGCCAGTGATCGACCTCCTATGTGACTGCCACAGATTCCTTCGTGGATCTCATACAGGAAGTTGTCCACCTTGCTCGGGCGGACGCATTGGAGGTATGGACCTCTGAAGGATTTCCTGTAGAGTTTGCCTTCGGGAGAGAGCCAGAATCGAGCTGCCTTGAGTCTGATTCGGTGGGCTTCAGTTTTGTCCTCGGGGAGCTGATCGTCCTTCAAGTAAGCGATGATTGGGTCCATCCAGCTTGGGCCGAGATCAGCACAGAGGATTAGCCGAGATGAGTGGAGCTCTAGGCTTGATCTTGATATCGACCCAATCTCGACGGTCCTTTTCTTTCCAGCTTCGACAGCGGAGGCCAGGTTGGCAAGCGCGTCAGCGTGCGTGTTGGTATCTCGGGATATCCGTCTGACCTCGGCTTTCTGGAAATGAGACAGCAGTTTTTTCGCAAGGGCTAAGTAGGCCGCCATCCTGTCGTCCCTGGCCTGGTAGTCTCCAGTGAGCTGGCTAGTTACCAGTTGTGAATCGCTGAAGATCACCAGGTGCTGGGCTCCGAGGATTTGAGCGCTGTTCAACCCTGCTATCAGTGCTTCATACTCTGCCTCATTGTTTGTTGCTTTGAAGTCCAAGGTGAAAGCCTGCTCTATGACCAGACCCTCTGGCGATTGGAGGACTATGCCGGCTCCAGCTATCTTGGAGGTGGACGATCCGTCGACAAAGATCTTCCATGCCGAGGCGGGAGACTGTTCGACCTCGGTCACTTCTGGCTCGTGCCCTGTGCCCCCCAGTTCCGTGCCGAGCTGGGTCGGAGCCGAGTTGGGCGAGATGAATTCGACGATGAAGTCTGCTAGGATCTGGGCTTTGATCGCAGTTCGGGGACGGTACTGTATATCATACTGCCCCAGTTCGACCGCCCACTTCGATATTCGCCCTGAAAAGTCAGCCTTCTGGAATATAGAACGGAGTGGATGCTCCATGATCACCACAATGGAGTGGGACTGAAAATAATGGGAGAGCTTGCGGGAGGCACTAAGGAGAGCCAACGCGAGCTTCTCCAATAGAAGGTACCTGGTCTCGGCATCGAGCAGGGTCTTGCTCGTGTAATAAATTGGTTTTTGAATTCCCTCGTCCTCCCTGATGAGGACGGAGCTCACTGCGTGATCCGAGACCGCAAGATATAAATACAAAACCTCCCCCCGAGTTGGGGTGGAGAGTAAGGGTGGTGACGACAGATAGGTCTTGAGCGCGGCCAACGCCTGGTCGCACTCAGGAGTCCACTGGAATTTTAAATTTTTCCTTAGAAGCTGAAAGAAAGGCCTGCACTTATCTGATGACCGGCTAATGAAGCGATTGAGTGCCGCAGCCATTCCTGTGAGCTTCTGGACTTCTTTCGTGGTAGAGGGGCTCAGGATGCCCTGGATCGCGGTGATCTGGTCTGGATTGGCCTCTATCCCCCTCCGCGTTACCAAGCTGCCGAGGAACTTACCAGAGGCGCCGAAGGCGCATTTGGAAGCATTTAGCTTGAGCTTGAACGCGCCAAGGATGCCGAAGACTTGGCCGAGATCCGCCAGGTGATCGCTGGAGTGCACTGATTTGACGACCATGTCGTCGATGTATACTTCCACCGTATGGCCGAGCTGAGCCTGGAACATCTTTGTCACGAGGCGCTGATACGTTGCCCCTGCGTTCTTTAGCCCGAAGGGCATCACCTTGTAGCAATAAGTGCCGCGGGGGGTTATGAACGACGTTTTCTCCTCGTCAGGCTCGTGTAGCGGAATCTGGTGGTAGCCTCTGTAGGCGTCGAGGAAGCTCATCCGGTCATGGCCAGCGGTGGCGTCGATCATTTGATCAATCTTAGGAAGGGGGAAACTATCTTTAGGGCATGCCTTGTTCAAGTCTGTGAAGTCCACGCACACCCTCCATTTACCGGTTTTCTTTTTAACCACCACCGTATTAGCCAGCCAGACCGGGTACTGGACTTCCCGGATGGCTCCTGCCGTCAGCAGTTTGTCGACCTCTTCGACGACCGCGTCCGTCTGCTGCAGCCCTGTCCTTCGGGCCCTTTGTACTACTGGCTTGTGGCTGGGGTCCACATTTAGCTTGTGGCACATGACCTCGGGGTCGACCCCAGGCATTTCGCTTGGGCTCCAAGCGAAGACATCGACGTTCTGCATCAGGAACCTTGAGTTCGGCTCTCTCCTCGTCTGGCAACTGAGTGCCGATCAGGAAGAACCTGTCTGGGTCCGCAGAGTCTAGCCTGACCTCGACCAGATCCTCAATACTTTTTTTCTCGGGATCTCGGCCAATTTCATCTAGCCCTTTTTCGAATTCTGCGAGATTGACGCGCTCTGGCTCTTTCTCTGCCGGGACTGTGGCCAGCATGCACTGCCTAGCTTGCTGCTGATCTCCCTTCACTGTGACCACTTCCATCTTGCCCTCCTTGTTCTCGAGTACGAACTTCAGCTTCTGGTGGAGGGAAGACGGGACTGCTTCCAATTTGTGGAGCCACGTTCTACCCAAGATGACGTTGTAGGGAGAAGGGGCGTCCACGACCAGGAAGTCGGCCGACACGGATGCGCCGCCCACTCGGGTTTCGAGGGTGATTTTACCCTTGGGATAGACTGGCTTGGCGGATAACCCTAGCAGGGGTGCGCGGACTTCCGTGAGATCTGCTTCCGAGATGTTCATTTTCTTGAAGCATTCGTAGTAGAGGACCTCGGAAGAGCTGCCGGAGTCGACGAGGATCCTCTTCACGGTAAAGTCCCAGCTTCCGCACAACGACCCCTTGCTCCTCACAGCTTCCTGGTCGTGGACGCCCCTTCTCCCTACAACGTCATCTTGGGTAGAATGTAGCTCCACAAATTGGAAGCAGTCCCGTCTTCCCTCCACCAGAAGCTGAAGTTCGTATTCGAGAACAAGGAGGGCAAGATGGAAGTGGTCACAGTGAAGGGAGATCAGCAGCAAGCTAGGCAGTGCATGCTGGCCGCAGTCCCGGCAGAGAAAGAGCCAGAGCGCGTCAATCTCGCAGAATTCGAAAAAGGGCTAGATGAAATTGGCCGAGATCCCGAGAAAAAAGGTATTGAGGATCTGGCCGAGGTCAGGCTAGACTCTGCGGACCCAGACAGGTTCTTCCTGATCGGCACTCAGTTGCCAGACGAGGAGAGAGCCGAACTCTCAAGGTTCCTGATGCAGAACGTCGATGTCTTCGCTTGGAGCCCAAGCGAAAGCCTGGGGTCGACCCCGAGGTCATGTGCCAAGAGCTAAATGTGGACCCCAGCCACAAGCCAGTAGTACAAAGGGCCCGAAGGACAGGGCTGCAGCAGACGGACGTGGTCGTCGAAGAGGTCGACAAACTGCTGACGGCAGGAGCCATCCGGGAAGTCCAGTACCCGGTCTGGCTGGCTAATACGGTGGTGGTTAAAAAGAAAACCGGTAAATGGAGGGTGTGCGTGGACTTCACAGACTTGAACAGGGCCTGCCCTAAAGATAGTTTCCCCCTTCCTAAGATTGATCAAATGATCGACGCCACCGCTGGCCATGACCGGATGAGCTTCCTCGACGCCTACAGAGGCTACCACCAGATTCCGCTACACGAGCCTGACGAGGAGAAAACGTCGTTCATAACCCCCCGCGGCACTTATTGCTACAAGGTGATGCCCTTCGGGCTAAAGAACGCAGGGGCAACGTATCAGCGCCTCGTGACAAAGATGTTCCAGGCTCAGCTCGGCCGTATGGTGGAAGTATAGATCGACGACATGGTCGTCAAATCAGTGCACTCCAGCGATCACCTGGCGGATCTCGGCCAAGTCTTCGGCATCCTTGGCGCGTTCAAGCTCAAGCTAAACGCTTCCAAGTGCGCCTTCGGCGTAGCCTCTGGTAAGTTCCTTGGCAGCTTGGTAACGCGGAGGGGGATAGAGGCCAATCCAGACCAGATTACCGCGATCCAGGGCATCCTGAGCCCCTCTACCTCGAAAGAAGTCCAGAAGCTCACAGGAATGGCTGCGGCACTCAATCGCTTCATTAGCCGGTCATCAGATAAGTGCAGGCCTTTCTTTCAGCTTCTAAGGAAAAATTTAAAATTCGAGTGGACTCCTGAGTGCGACCAGGCGTTGGCCGCGCTCAAGACCTATCTGTCGTCACCACCCTTACTCTCCACCCCAACTCGGGGGGAGGTTTTGTATTTATATCTTGCGGTCTCGGATCACTCAGTGAGCTCCGTCCTCATCAGGAGGGTCGAGGGAATTCAAAAACCAATTTATTACACGAGCAAGACCCTGCTCGATGCCGAGACCAGGTACCTTCTATTGGAGAAGCTCGCGTTGGCTCTCGTTAGTGCCTCCCGCAAGCTCTCCCATTATTTTCAGTCCCACTCCATTGTGGTGATCACGGAGCATCCACTCCGTTTTATATTCCAGAAGGCTGACTTTTCAGGGCGAATATCGAAGTGGGCGGTCGAACTGGGGCAGTATGATATACAGTACCGTCCTCGAATTGCGATCAAAGCCCAGATCCTAGCAGACTTCATCGTCGAATTCATCTCGCCCAACTCGGCTCCGACCCAGCTCGGCACGGAACTGGGGGGCACAGGGCACGAGCCAGAAGTGACCGAGGTCGAACAGTCTCCCGCCTCGTCATGGAAGATCTTTGTCGGCGGATCGTCCACCTCCAAGATAGCTGGAGCCGGCATAGTCCTCCAATCGCCAGAGGGTCTGGTCATAGAGCAGGCTTTCACCTTGGACTTCAAAGCAACAAACAATGAGGCAGAGTATGAAGCACTGATAACAGGGTTGAACAGCGCTCAAATCCTCGGAGCCCAGCACCTGGTGATCTTCAGCGATTCACAACTGGTAAATAGCCAGCTCGCTGGAGACTACCAGGCCAGGGACGACAGGATGGCGGCCTACTTAGCCCTTGCGAAAAAACTGCTGTCTCATTTCCAGAAAGCCGAGGTCAGACGGATATCCCGAGATACCAACACGCACGCTGACGCACTTGCCAACCTGGCCTCCGGTGTCGAAGCTGGAAAGAAAAGGACCGTCGAGGTTGGGTCGATATCAAGATCAAGCCTAGAGCTCCACTCATCTCGGCTAATCCTCTGTGCTGATCTCGGCCCAAGCTGGATGGACCCAATCATCGCTTACTTGAAGGACGATCAGCTCCCCGAGGACAAAACTGAAGCCCACCGAATCAGACTCAAGGCAGCTCGATTCTGGCTCTCTCCCGAAGGCAAACTCTACAGGAAATCCTTCAGAGGTCCATACCTCCAATGCGTCCGCCCGAGCAAGGTGGACAACTTCCTGTATGAGATCCACGAAGGAATCTGTGGCAGTCACATAGGAGGTCGATCACTGGCCTACAGGGCTACTGGTGGCCCTACATGCAGAAGGACGCGCAGGTGTACGCCAGGAAATGCGAGAAGTGCCAGAAGTTCTCCCACTCTCTCCATCAGCCAGCACAAGATCTGAGTCCCCTCTCTAGTCCATGGCCCTTCGCTCAATGGGGCCTGGACATTGTAAGCCCTCTCCACCGAGCTCCAGGGAACAAGAGATGGCTGATAGTCGCCACGAATTACTTCACAAAATGGATAGAAGCTGAGCCGTTGTCCTCCATCACGGACAGGGATTCCAGGAACTTCGTTTGGAAAAACATCCTAACGAGGTTCGGCATCCCCAGGACCCTGATTTCGGACAACGGGACTCAGTTCGACTCCAAATCCTTCAAAGACTTCTGCCAAGAGCACGGCATCAGGAACCATTACTCCACTCCGGCATATCCACAGAGCAATGGCCAGGCCGAAATCTCTAACAAAGTGATCCTGGACGGCCTGAAGAAGCGACTGGACAAGGCTAAGGGAAGATGGGTAGAGGAGCTTCCGAGCGTGCTATGGGCATACAGAACGACTCCAAGACGTTCCACCTCGGCGACACCTTTCTCTCTGGCCTACGGGATGGAGGCGGTCATTCCTTTAGAAATCGGCATACCCACCCTGAGGACAGAGCTGGTCGAACAAGGCCGAAATGAGACGAACCTGGCAATGGAGCTGGAGCTGGCAGACGAGCGCCGAGAAGCAGCAGCCCTGCGACTGACCGAATATCAGCAGCGGCTGGCCAGGGCATACAATCAAAATGTCAGAGAAAGAAGCTTCTCCGTGGGAGAGCTGGTTCTAAAAAAGACCCTGCCAGCTGACAAAGAACCAAACGAAGGGAAGCTGGCCCCGAACTGGCACGGGCCGTTCAGGATAGTCTCACTGGCAGGAAGATCAGCCTACAAGCTCGAGGACTTAGAGGGCAAGCCACTGCCGAGGCCGTGGAATGCATCCCACTTAAAAAAGTTCTATTTCTAAAGATGTAATGAGTCTCAGAATCAATGAAAGCAGCTTTTGCCCTGTCATCAATCTGTCACCTCTCTTTGACTGACTCCGGCAGCTCTGGGTCTACCGCCCTGGAAAAGGCTTCGAGTTCAGACACTCAGTCGTTTCCTAAAGCCCTGGGTCTACCGCCCTGGAAAAGGCTTCGAGTTCAGACACTCAGTCGTTTCCTAAAGCCCTGGGTCTACCGCCCTGGAAAAGGCTTCGAGTTCAGACACTCAGTCGTTTCCTAAAGCCCTTGGTTTACCGCCCTGGAAAAGGCTTCGAGTTCAGACACTCAGTCGTTTCCTAAAGCCCTAGGTCTACCGCCCTGGAAAAGGCTTCGAGTTCAAACACTCAGTCGTTTCCTAAAGTTCCGGGTTTATACACCCCTCGAGACCGTTGCCGAACTCAGGCTCACATAGCCGAGACCAACGGGATTCTGGGTCCACCTCAGCGCAAGGCAATCCGTCTCGGCGAATGCTAGTCCATTTCGGCCAAGGTCAGTTTTTAAGAAGGAAAGTGCAGTGCAAGCACTGAAGTGCAAAAAAGCAGCACAAAAATACAAGTGTTACAAAACAGTGCGAAGAAAGTAAAAAAGAATACAAAAACACTGTATACAGATTGAGTGATCACAAAACTCATCCTTTTTATTCATTGTAATTACCTCATTACAAGGGTTACAGAAAGAAAACAAAGTACTGAAAGGAGGCTCGCAGTCCTCTAAAAGCAGAAAAAGGAATAAAGACTGGGAGGCTCTGATCTTCACCGACTCTTCAGGCTGCAAGCTCGAAGACTCCGGTCCGCTGTTTGGAGGTTTTGAGGGACTCTGAATTCCAGTGAGCTCTACAATACGCTTTGGTTGGTCAGACCAAAGCATTCAAGAGCCCCTCCAGTTCGGAGGCCCTGGACCTCGCTGAGCTCTTCAACACCCTCCGGTCAGTGAGACCAAAGTTTGAAGAGCCCCTCGGTCCAGCGGGGCCTCGATCCTACCCCCCGCTCGGCGGTCAAGGGGCGCGTTCTCATGCAGGACCCTGCAGGACCGCCAGACGCAGGGGGCGCCACCAACCCACGGTTGCAGAAGACTCTCATGCAACCGGACCGGGGAGGGTTGGCCGTGGACCCGCGTTCAGAGAGCGCGTGGTCCACGAGGAACGCTTTCAGAGAGCGCGCAGACCACGACAGACTTCCCCCCTCGGAGAGAGCCGTCCTCAGGCACAGGGGTTCCCCCCGGATCGAATATTTCTAAAAGTCTACCGGACATGGCTCCTACGTGTATGTGAATTAAGCTATCCTAATTTCTTTTCTTTTCCTCTCCCATGGCGAGCCTACCACTTCTACTTATAGGAGGAAGAAGGGCCCGGTCTCCGAAGGGAGTTATGGGGCGAAGTCTCCCATGCGTTACGCGGGAAGCACGTCTTCCTGTTTGATGACCAGCGATCCCTATGGCGCCACGTGGAGCCGTTCGCCCGTTTCCCTCATCGACCGTATCGCCATGCTTACTGCTACTTATGGTCTCCAGAATACGGAGAATCGGCACAGATAGCTATGAAGACTGTTCGACTCTCTCTGACTCGAGGGTCGCGCATCACATTAAAGGCATTCGCGCATCACATTGAAGCCATTCAATACCACACCCACAAAGGAGAAACAAAAGTAAAGGAGCTCTGTTCTCATTAAAAGCGAAGGACGTTACAGGGCTGAAAGCAATACATATAAAAGGCCAAAAGCAAGAAGAGGCGAGACTACTGTGGCTTCGGCGACTCCACCAGGTCGATCACCGTATCTGATGGACCAGCAGCATCGGCCGCGACCGTAACCTCGCTTGGAGTGTCGCCGGCAGTGGAGGCTTTGGCCAGTACCTCACCAGAAGCGGGGGCGGAAGAGGCCTCGCCTTGAGGCATGGCCGAAGCATCGCTGGCGACCGGGGTGTCGCTCGGGGCTGGGGCAGCTGGGGCAGCATCCGAGGCAGGGGCAGCTGGGGCAGCATTGCTGGCGACCGGGGTGGAGCTCGACTCAGGAACTGGGTCCGAGTACTTCGGCAGATTCCGATAGACCGGGTGGTCCTCGGGAACCCCCGCGCGCCTCAGCGCGGCCAAGCACCCTTCCTCGAACAAGATGGAGGTAATTTCCTCCACCTGCCTCTCGTACTCTTCGGTGGCCTGATCCACCCCCCTCTGGAAAGAAGACTGCGCCTCAGACAGCAAGGAAGCTTTCTCTTTCTTCAGCTCGGCATTCCCGGACTTAAGCTTCTCAATTTCGGCGCGCCCAGCTAGCACTTCACCACGCAGCTTCGTCGCCTCAGCCGCCGATTCAGACCTCGACCTGGCTAGTTCAGACTCAAGCTCGGCGATCCTCTTGGTCTTCGTCCAAATGTCACCTTTCAGTTGGTGAGCCTGCGATGTGAGGTCCTCCAGCCGGGTGGCCGCCTCGGCGCTGCTCTTCCTCAGCCCTTCCAGCTCTTTCTTTAACTTCTCTCCCTTAGACTCCAGCTGGGCAATCTTTGTGACACTCCTGTCACTCCTCTCCATCACAGTCAGGAGCCTTTGCACGTTTTACAAAAAGAGAAAGTACGTCAAACAAGAGCAGCCAAGCTGAGCCACTTAAAGAAAAGCATTGAAGATACTCACTAGAAGATTGGCCCGAATCGACGAGACCATCAGGCTCTCATCGTCGTACCTCCCGTGCAATTCCATGTCTCGCGGCAAGGCACAGGCTTTTGCGAGGGCTCCAATGACACTGGCGTTCCCTATCAGCCGGTCCTCGACGTTCAGAGGCCTCTCAGGTTGTGTCTCCATCCTGGGTCTCCATGCTCTCATTGTCGTACCTCCCGTGCAATTCCATGTCTCGCGGCAAGGCACAGGCTTTTGCGAGGGCTCCAATGACACTGGCGTTCCCCATCAGCCGGTCCTCGACGTTCAGAGGCCTCCCAGGCTGTGTCTCCATCCTGGGTCTCCATGCCGCAGGGGCAGCTCGAGGCCCGGACGCCGATACGGATCCTTGCCCCACCGAGATGGTGAGCTCGCGTGCCGCCCCGCTGGCCGGCGCACTTTTCTCAGACGGAGCTTTGACTCCGGGGGCCCGCACAGGAGTTTTACCCTTCGGAGGCTGTTCGGCCCCCGAGTCCTCCCCCACCTTGGACTTCTTCCTGGGCAGGGACCCCTCCCTCGAGCGATCCGGCGAGCGTCGCCGCACTCCCTCGCTCGGAGCGGGGGCAGGAGCAGAAGTGGCGCCAACACCCCCCGAGCCCGAAGGCGCGCGGGTGCTGGCGGACGATGGTGTCGCAGAGGAGGAAGATCTCTGCCTGAACTTGGCCGCCAGATCCTTGACACCGGGCGCCCTTGAGCCTCCCTCCATTCCTTCTTCCCAGCCGGACGAATAGGCGTCCACTACCTCCGTCAGATTCGGCGGTTCCGAACTAGAGGTGGATGCCTCAGCGCCGGACGCAGCTCGGCTCGCGGTAGGGTCGTCCAAAGGGATCCCGGCGGGCACGACAACGGTAACAGCAGGATGATCAGGTTGTGCCTCGTCCTCCGGGGCTGCTCCTCGGCGTGTACCCTATCAGTTTCCAGGTCGATCTGGTCTCGTGCCCCTTGTATCTTTCGACCTTGTTGATGTCGTCAACGTTCCTCGTCCAGCCTTCGCTCGCAGCCCGGCGTCGCCTCGCACCAAGTTCTGCACCACAAACAGTAAGAGTGTCAGCTCGGCATTGTCAAAATCAAGCAGAGCAAAAGGAGAAAAGAAGCAGTGTTTACTTGGGACAGTCCCGGGGCGACGAGGGACCATCAGCCTCCTGCTCTCGCCGGCGCCGAATTCTCAGTCCCCCGACACGCAGAAGAGATCTTCCTCGGCGTTCTTACTAGAATCCTCCAAGGCCAGGACGAAGCCTCTTCGTTGCTGCTTCACCCGGAGATAGTACTTTCCTTCCCCAGCCTTGCAGATATCATAGGCGTCCTCGATGTCATGGACACCCAGGTTGGTCCCGAAGATCTCGTTCAACTTCGCCGTGCCCATGATGACTTTGTAGCCATTGGGCATCAGCTGGCACGGGGTAATACACCAGGCGCTAAGGCAAGCCCTAAGCAGGGGATGCAGAGGGAATCTGACCCCGCCCTCGATCACAGAGATCAGAGGGAACGGCATCCAGCCGCCGGAAAAGCGACGCGCGGCATAGTCAACGGGATCCGCCGGCTTGAGGCGGACTCCCTCCGGGATACTGTAAGTGGCCCTAAACCTAGCTATGCCCTCGTCAGTATCTAACTGAAACTTAGGGGTGCCCATGTCTAAAGGGGGGAAACGGTGGAGTTAAGCCCTAGAAGTCGAGAAACCCTAAAGAAAGGAAAAAACCAGACAGGGGCACGAAGTTACTTACAGAGAAGAGAGGGCAAGTCAAGAACAGGTCCGGGCGTGTCCTACGGTCGTCCGCGCTAGACAGATCTCGAGCAGCAGAGCAGAAATCGAAGGTGAAGGCGAAGGCAAAAAGAAATCAGAAACAGGAAAGAAAGAAGACGACCCTATTTATGGAAAGGGAACCCTCGTTGCGCGCCACTTTCGGATTCGAAGGGACGGATTTCGCAATCCGCGCCCGTTCCATCAATGAGACAACACAGCCAGTAGAGGAGCTACACGTGTAGCCGTCGGCTCGCTTCTCAGAGCGGGCAGGACAGAGCATTTATTGCTTCAGAAAAGTTGAAGCGACATCAGGTTATGATCGCCGCATCCCCAGACAGATTTTCTAGCTTTCGACCACTAAAGGCTAGGACGCTTGAGAGGTCAAAAGCTAGGGGGCAATTATGTGGGGAGATTTCCAGAGCTCCAGGATTACGCTAATCACAGCCATCAGATGAGACTAAGTATTCTCACGTGCCATCCGCGTGCCGCCCACGTGGCACCAGACTCACCTCGGCTACCAGGACAGGGGCCCCGGCCGAAGTCAAGCAGGTCTGGGCCGCCAGCGTCGAGCCCGGCTACCCCAGGTGCCCACCTCGGCTGAAAGCTCCACCTCGGCCGAAGGAACTGGGACGAAAGCCGAAGCAGGAAAGAATCTCCACTCGCGCCCTTCGCCCCCCACGTCATCAGACACGTGGAGGAATAGGGGCGCGAGCCAGTGAGACAGATGCGACATCCAGCTGTTCACAATCTTCGCCAGATCACTGACAAGGCGGCATCCAGCGGCTGAAGCCAAATCAGGGCGAGGCCCGAGGGCGGATCCGATGGTACCCCTACCGCCAAAGGCGTCCAACGCGATCTGCCCAACAAGACGCACATTTAATGCGATGTGGGCTGATCTGACTGGCATTAAATGCAAAGCGGGCTAGATTGGACCGCATTAATTACTTTGTGGGCTGATCATGACTTCCAGTCGAGTCATGGGACCCGCGCCAAGATATCATCCAAAGATACGACCCAAGCCTCTATAAATAGAGCCTCATTCCACATGCAAGGTATGGACAATCCAACTGCAAGAGCTGTTACTCTGTCTCTCTTCTTCCTCTCCTTCCTTTGTTCCAGTTCATTCACTGACTTTGGCATCGGAGAGCCTTGCGCCGCCCAGGCCAGGGTCCTCTGACCGTTTGCTCTTCCCTTTCAGGCTTTCGGGCGGCACCTAATCTTCATTACCTTGGATAAGTCCTCTAAGGCACCCCAGTTATTGTGGGTCATTATTTTCTGCACCTACAGGCGGCCTATTTGACCATCGCCAAGAAGCTCCTCTCTCAATTCCCGGAAGCAGAAGTCAGATAGATTGGCAGAGATTCTAACTCACACGCTGACGCACTCGCCAACCTAGCTTCCGCCGTCGAAGCTGGGAGGAAGAGGACTGTAGAAGTAGGCTCACTGGCATCACCAAGCATAGAGCTTCGCCCACCACGGCAAATCATGTGCATTGATCTCGGGCCCAGTTGGATGGATCCCATCATCGCGTACCTCAAGGACGACCAACTCCCTGAGGACAAAGCTCAAGCTCACAAAATCAGGCTAAGGGCAGCCCGGTTCTGGCTCTCTCCAGAAGGAAAACTGTACAGAAAGTCATTCACAGGTCCTTATCTCCAGTGCGTCCACCCGAGCCGAGTTGAAGACTTCCTCTTCTAGATGCATGAAGGCATTTGCGGGAGTCACATCGGAGGAAGGTCACTAGCATACCGGGCTATAAGCCAAGGATACTGGTGGCCATACATGCAGAAGGACGCACAGATGTACGCTATGAAATGCGAGAAGTGCCAGAAGTTCTCGCACAATCTCCATCAGCCTGCACAGGATCTAAGCCCACTCTCCAGCCCGTGGCCCTTTGCCCAATGGGGGCTGGACATCGTAGGGCCCCTCCACCGAGCTCTAGGGAATAAGCGGTGGCTGATAGTGGCCACTGATTATTTTACCAAATGGATAGAGGCAGAAGCATTATCTTCCATCACTGAGCGAGACTCCAAAAACTTCGTATGGAAGAACATTATCACGAGGTTCGGCATCCCACGAATCCTGGTCTCGGACAACGGGACCCAATTCGACTCCAGCCTATTCAAGAACTTCTGCAAGGAGCTCGGCATCAGGAACCATTACTCAACTCCTGCCTATCCCCAGAGCAACGGCCAGGCCGAGGTCCCCAACAAAGTGGTCCTTGATGGACTCAAGCGCTCCACTTCGGAAACTCCATTGTTCTGTGGGCATACAGGACTACCCCGAGGCGCTCCACTTCGGAAACTCCATTCTCCTTGGCATATGGAATGGAAGCCGTGATCCCGCTTGAGATCGGCCTTCCAACGCTCAGGTCCGAACTTTTTGACCAAAGTCAAAACGAGAAGAACCTGACCCTGGGATTGGATCTGGCCGAAGAGCGTAGAGAAGCAGCGTCCATCCGTTTAGCAGCCTATCAGCAACGGCTCGCAAAAGATTACAATCAGAGAGTTCGGGAAAGGAAGTTCTCCGTCGGAGAACTGGTCCTGAAGAAGGCACTGCCTGCGGACAAGGATCTGAACCAAGGTAAGTTGGCTCCAAACTGGTGCGGCCCATTCAAAGTGGTCTCGACTGCTGGCCGGTCCGCGTACAAACTCGAGGATATGGATGGAAAGCAACTGCCACGACCATGGAACGCCTCGCACCTCAAAAAGTTTTACTTTTGAAATGTACTTTTTTATGCAAATCAATGAAGACAATTTCTTCTCAGAAGTTTCTCTTACCTTTCTAAAGGACCAAGGCAATACCGCAGTTCTCTAGCTTGGCAGCAGTGCGCATAGTCATCCTAGCTTTGGAAATAAAATCGGCAGAGGAATGACTTCGCCCTCTCCAGCTCGGCAGAAATGTCTCCATTCGTGCGATGAGCGCATCTCGGTCACGCGCCAGATGGCCAGCACGGCCCCTGGTGAAGAGCCAGGGGGACATCTCCATTCGTGCGATGAGCGCATCTCGGCCACGCGCCAGATGGCCAGCACGGCCCCTGGTGAAGAGCCAAGGGGACATCTCCATTCATGCGATGAGCACATCTCGGCCACGCGCCAGATGGCCAGCACGGCCCCTGGTGAAGAGCCAGGGGGATATCTCCATTTGTGCAATAAGCGCATCTCGGCCCTCGCGCCAGATGGCCAGCACAGCCCCTGGTGAAGAGCCAGAGGGATCACCCTACTTACACATCTAGTTGCTGGGCAGCTATCCTAAATAATGCGGTCCCGAACTACGGCAGCTCGGCACTTACCGAGCTCATACACTTGTACAAAAAAAAAGAGAAAAAACAAAAGGAGTTTTCTTTCTACTTATAGGTAACACCATTCACTCGCCATCACATTGCGGAAAATACTCAGTGCCTTGGGGGCCCTACATCGCATTCTAAAAGCTACAGCTACTAAGCGCGGCTAATTGATCGCGGGTTTCCAAGATGTGGGGAGCTCGGTCATATAGCCGAAGCGAAACACTTGGCACATTCAGATCAAACAAAAGTGCAAGAAAAGAGAAATACAGAGTAGACACAAAGAAGGGCTTTCATTCAAAGCAAAGAAGTTTTCACTGAAAAAGATAAGGTTCCTTACATAAAGGGCGTCATGCGCCTGAGCAAAAAAGAAAACATTACATCAAAAAGAAAGAGGAAAGCAGCGGCCGAGGGGCTTCACGCAGCAGGTGCGACGCCATCCGCAGTAGGAGTCGCGGCGGCAGGAGGGGCTTCAGAGGTGGAAGCTAAGGCCGGAGTCGCGGCAGCAGCAGGCGCCTCAGTCGTTGATGGGGGGAGTTCCAGTTCCGGCTCGACGGCGAGGTCCCTCCCAGATTCGACCATGAGGGTCGGCTCAGTGTCTGAGCGCGGATATTCATCCGGGCTCGTATATGCAGGATGATCACTAGGGACCCCCGCCTTCTCCAGGGCCGCCTTCCACCCCATCTCCCAAGACGAGACTCGTATATCATCAACCTGCGCCGCGTATCCCTCGCCCGCCACATCGACGCCGTCCTGGAAGGCAGCACTGACCTCGGCTTGATTTCTGAACTCAAGTTCAGATTTCTGCCTCTCTAGGTTGGCAATCCTTCTCTCCAGCTCGGCCTCCCTCCTCTTGACCAGGTCAAAACCCGACTTCACCTTGTCAAGCTCGGCGAAGGGGGATGGATGCGTCTCCTCATATTCCCTCACCCTCGCCTGACCCTCCTCCAAGGTCTTCCTGTGCTGCTCACAATTCGCCTAGATCCGCTTGAGCTCGGTATGACACTTCTGGACTCGCTGCACCGAGACCTGTTCCATCTGCACAATCTGCAAAGAAAATCAAACCACCAGTGAGCAAGAGTTGTAGTTAAAAGAAAAAATAAAGGGTTAGAGAATGCTGTACTTACGCTCAAGCTCGCCTTCATCTGCGAGGCCAGCAAGGAGATATCGTCCATCTCATCGTATTTCTTCATGTCCCGCGGCAAGGCGCAGGCACTCCCCAAATAGGCAATCACCAGCGGCCCCCCGGAGAGACGGTCCTCTACCGTCATCGGTCTCCCGGGCTGGAGCATGAAGCTCGGCCTCCAGGGGGCAGGAGAAGCCCGCGTTGCCATGCCTGCTGCCGAAGACTCCCCCGCCGAGCCTTCGACCCTGGCCCTTTTCCTGGCCTGGTCATCCCCTTGCGCGGTCAGGGGGGAGGTGACCACGGGAGTTCCGGTCCCGGTCACGGCGAGCGGCATCGAAGTCCGCGCAGGAGGAGCCGCTGTGGAAGAAGAAGGCGCGCTTGACGAAGAAGGCGCGCGGGAAGAAGACGCAGCACCCCGACCTCTACCTCCCACGGGCAGGGCCTTGAGGTTCTTGAAGACCGGTTTCGGACGAGTCCTCTCCATTGCTTCCTCTGAATCGCTCTCTGATGACAGGACAACCCTACCGATCGTCTCGGTGTTATCCTCTTCGGATCCCGAGGTGGATGTCTCGGAGTTGGATGCGGCACGGCCCTCAGAGTCAGCCGCAGTCTGCTCTTCTTCCCCCCTACTCTCCTCCTCTACCTCCGCCGCGGCTTGCGTGCGGTGAGCGATATACTTCTTGTTCTTGTAGCCGCGGTACCTGGGCTTGTACCCCAGCAGCTTCCACGCCGACCTGTCCTTGTGGCCGTGGTAGCTCTCCAAGGCCCGGATCCAAGACTTGTTCAGTTTCCAACCGTCTCGGCCAGCAGCCGCCCTCCTCTGACGAACACCTGCAGAGCAAACAAAGAGCATAAGCCTGGCAATACAAAGGAACAGAAGAAATAAAAAGGCGAGCTAGGACTGTAATTACTTGGAGGGGTGCCGAAGTGACGGGGAATCTTGAAAAATCTCTCCGCGATGGGCTCGTCATCACTGAACTCCCAGTTGCCCGTAACCATCAAACGGTCGTCCCCGGCATACTTATTATCCTCCAGGGCTTGTACAAATGGCCTCCGACCTGGCTTGATGCGAAGGAATACATATTCTTCCCGGATTTGCATATGTCATAGGCATCCTCGATATCGTGGACGCCGAGACCAATGCCCAGGATCGTATTGAGCGCGTCCGTGCCCATTACGATCTTGAAACTGTTGGGCATCAGTTGGCAGGGGCAGAGGTTCCATGCCCTGAGGCATTCCCTAAGTAGAGGGCGAATGGGAAACCTAACCCCGCCCTCGATTACGGCTACTAGGGGGAACGGCATCCAGCCGTTGTAGAAGTCACCAAGAATATGGGCAACAGGAGGGGCCGCCATGACTTGGACCCCATCTGGTATGTTATACCTAACCCTAAGGTCGGCTAACCCCCTCTTAGACTCTATCCAGTGTGACTGTAAATACCCATCTCTCAAATGAAAAAAACTAGAAGGAAAGAATATGCTGGAAGCAAAGGAAAACCCTAGACAGAGCCCTAAAAACAGGAAGAAACAGGAAGAAACAGGAATGAAGGGAAGAAGACTTATGAGAGGTCAACAGCAGAACAATGGTCAGGCCAGCGAGAGCAAAACCCTAGCAGCACCTCCCTCCGGCAAAAGTTCTGGGGAATCTCTGCAGCAGTCTCTCTCGTTCGGGGAGGCGAAAGCAGAGAGGGACTCTCGTTCAGGGAGGCGAAAGCAGAAAGGGAAGAAGAGAGCTCTGGGAGGGGAAAGCAAAAGAGCAGAAGAAAATTCTGGAAAATAAAGATAAGGAAGGAAGAAGAAGAGAAATGGGCGCCTCCCCTACTTATAGCCAAAAATAAAGCACCTAATCAAGGTGCCTTTTCGAATTTCGAAGAAGGCGCGTCTTTTCGCTGTGCGCGCCGCCATGAAAAGACGGGCCAGCCAAACCGAAGGATGTTAAAGTATACACTTGTATGATATTTGGCCCAACCCATTTGTATAGTATTAGGCCCAGCCCAAGTGTAAATAGGAGACTTAGTCATAATTTGTACAGCTCGATCTCTTATTATCCTTCCATTCTTAGGGATCTAATTGATGTAAATTAGGTGTTAATTCCTTGATTTTATACATTGTAAACTCTATTTAAAGGGACTGAAATACAAGAGGACGGCATCCAATACAAAGATTTTTCACTGATCTCTCTCATTCTCTATTTCATTCTGGCATATGTCTCTGACTATCATGGTATCAGAGCTTGTTATAGGAGATCTTCTTCCTTATTCATTTTGAAAGCCTTCTATAGCTTCGATTATCCTCTTCTCTCGGCGTAGGACATCTCTGATCAAAGTGGGCCACCTTTGATCATCTCACTTGTAGCCAGAACACTACATGACGATGCTCGACTATTCTTCAAAGGATTTTTGAAGATTTTCTTGGATTTTTTCTCCATCGGATCAGGCCTGTTTTACTCACTTCTTCCTCTCACGGTTTTGACGTGTTTTTCTCCCAAAGATTTCATCTCAGCCGTCCAACTTTGTGGATATTTCTCCAAATTCCATCAAACTTTGACTAGAAGACACGAAATTTGATCTCCTTCAAGATGATGTTCTCTGATCTGTGATTGGATCAAGTTGTGGGGCCCACGAATCTCTCGTGCGCTGGATTTCAAGGTCGTCTGGGTTCAATTTATGGTTCTGGGGCTATTTTTCTCTATGATCTTCATGCTGGGTTAGTACATCATCTCAGTTGTATTTGCTCCTCTGTGATTGCTTGGTGCTACAATTGCTTGGGTTATTTTTTGATTCCTATCTTGCACTTTCTGGTTGATCTGTCTGCTGGTAGTCAGATTGCTGACTCTCTTTGCATTCATAATTATGGAAAAGGGAGATATAAAATTGATCAAGTTTAATGGTAAAAATTATACCACTTGGGCTTTTCAATTTCAAATTTACCTTAGGGGTAAAGAACTCTGGGGTCATATTGATGATTCTGATCCCCAACCTACTGATACTAAGCTTCTCGCTAATTGGGAAGTTAAAGACTGGCAGATCATGACTTGGATTTTGGGATCAGTTGATGCCCAGTTTATCCTGAATCTTCGCCCATATAAAACTGCCAAAGATATGTGGTTCTATTTAAAAAAGATATATTTGCAAGAAAATTCTGCTCGAAGGTTTCATTTAGAACATGAAATCTCTCAGTTTGTTCAAGGAACTTTGTCAATACAAGATTACTACTCTCAATTTACAAGTTTGTGGACCGACTACGCTGAGATTATTTATGCTGCTCTTCCTGCTGCCTCTTTATCCTCTATTCAAGAGATACACAAAACAAGTCAGCGAGATCAGTTTCTGATGAAGTTACGGCCTCAATTTGAAACTGTCCGCTCCAACTTACTAAGCAGGGTTCCCTCCCCTTCACTTGAATCATGTTGGGCGAACTACTTAGAGAGGAACAGCGCTTGGTGACTCAGACAGCGCTTGTAAATACTGCTTCTCAGGATACTCCTATTGATGTTGCTTATATAGCCCGAGGTAAGTCTCAAGCCCGGGACATGAGCAAAGTCAAATGTTTTTGCTGCAACAAACTCGGACATGTTTCTACTCAGTGCGACCAGAAGTTTTGTTCCTACTGCAAAACCAAAGGTCATGTTCTTCCAGAATACCGGACGCGACCCCAGAATCGGGCACAGCCCCAGAATCGGGCACAGCAACAGAGAGCCTACTCTGCACATATTCCTGAAGCTTCTTCCCCAGTCATGCCTGCACCGCCTACTGCTACTTTTTCGTCTGCCCTCACTCCTGAAATGGTCCAACAAATGATCATCAATGCTTTCTCTGCTCTTGGCTTATCAGGTAAACCAAAATCTTCAGAATCCACATGGTATATTGATTCAGGGGCCTCCAATCACATGACACACTCTTCTGCCAATATGACTCATATTAAGAAGTATGATGGAGACCTCTGCATCAATACTGCTGATGGTGGTAGTATTCCCATTTCTGCTGTTGGACAGGTTCCTCACTTATTACCCTTGCATAATGTTTTTCTTTCTCCTCGTTTAACCACAAATTTGTTATCCGTTGGTCAACTTGTTGATAGTGATTGCTCCATCTTGTTTTCTCGCTCTGGTTGTGTTGTGCAGGATCAAGTATCGGGGAAGGTGCTAGCGAAGGGCCCTAAGCAGGGACGTCTTTTCCCCCTCCAGATTTCCTCACAAGGAAAACTCCCTTCGGAGACTGCTTTTTTTTCCCATTTTAATGATAATAAATGCCAGTTGTGGCATAATCGTTTAGGACATCCTAATTCCAAAACTTAGATGTTTTTATTAAATTCTGGTTTAATTAATGACAATAAATTTTCCTTTAAGGATGTTTCTTTTAATTGTGATAGCTGCAAGATGGGGAAAGGGAAAACCCTTCCTTTTCCTCTTCATAATTCTTTAGCAAAAAAATGTTTTGATATTGTTCATAGTGATGTGTGGGGTATTGCACCTGTTATCTCTCATTCTCATTATAAATACTTTGTTACATTCATTGATGATTATAGTCGTTTTACTTGGATTTATTTTTTGCATGCTAAGTCTGATGTTTTCTCGGTTTTTAAAGTTTTCTTGTCTTATGTTGAGAATCAATTTTCCACTACCATTAAAGTTCTTAGGTCTGATTCAGGGGGGGAGTATGTTTCTAAGGACTTTCAAACATTTTTGCAGTCCAAAGGCATTATCTCCCAGCGATCTTGCCCTTATACACCCCAACAAAATGGTGTGTCTGAAAGAAAAAACCGGCATCTCTTGGATATTGCTCATTCACTCTTGTTAGCATCTTCTGTCCCAACTAGGTTTTGGCCTGAAGCCCTCTCCACCGCTGTGCATGTCATAAATCGTCTACCCTCATCTAGATTAGACAACCAGACACCGTTTTTTAGACTTTTTCAAAAGAATTCACTCTATGATTATCTTCGTCCTTTTGGCTGTGTTTGTTTTGTTCTTCTTCCTCCCACTGAGCGCACTAAGTTAACACCTCAATCCTCCATCTGTGCTTTTCTTGGTTATGCTCTTAATCAAAAAGGCTATCTCTGTTATGATCCTAAAGCCAAAAGAATTCGAGTGTCTCGCAATGTTGTTTTTTTTTTAAATCAATACTTCTTTCCAAGGCATGGTGATTCGACTGACTCTGTCTCGTTCTCTTGTTTACCATCATTTTCAGATGCAATGCCTCCACCAGTTACTCGTTTTAAGCCAAATTTTGTCTATAAACGTCGAAATGTTACAGGTGCTCCTGCCTCTGGGTCTCTCGCTACGCCTACCCTGACTGCACCTGATCCTGCACCTGCTCCAGCTCCGGAACCTCCTGCTCCTGATCCTGCACCTACTCCACCTCCGGAGCCTCTTGCTCTTCGTCGATCCATTCGCCACATTAAGCCACCTGATCGATATGGCTTTACTCATGCTTCATTATTAACCACTTTGTCTTCTATTTCTATCCCTAACTCTTACTCTCAGGCGGTTGCAGCATGATTGTTGGAAACAGGCTATGCAGGAAGAACTTAATGCTCTTCAATCCAATCACACCTGGGACATTGTTCCATGTCCTTCCTCTGTCAAACCCATTGGATGCAAGTGGGTATACTCAGTGAAATTAAAATCTGATGGACCCTTGGATCGCTACAAAGCTCGTCTCGTTGCTCTTGGAAACAGGCAGGAGTATGGTATCGACTATGAGGAGACTTTTGCTCCAGTGGCCAAAATGACAACTGTACGTACAGTTCTTGCAATAGCCGCCTCTTAGTCATGGCCCTTATATCAGATGGATGTGAAGAATGCTTTTCTTCATGGGGATCTTAAAGAGGAGGTTTACATGCGTCTCCCTAATGGAATTTCTTCTTCTTTAAAGACGGATGTTGCTCGATTACGACGCTCATTATATGGCCTTAAACAGGCACCCAGAGCTTGGATTCTCCCAGACTCAACCAACTCCTCTTCATGCTGACAACACCAGTGCTATTCGCATCACTGAAAATCCTGTATTTCATGAGCGAACCAAACATATTGAAGTGGACTGTCATTTCATTCGAGACGAGTATGATCGCAAAATCATTACTCTTCCCCATATTTCCACTGAGTTCCAGCTTGCTGATATCTTCACCAAGAGCCTTCCACGACCGCGGCATGAATTCCTAGTTCGCAAATTGTTGCTGGTTGATTCACCGCATCAATTTGAGGGGGGGGGGGGGGGGGGGGGTGTTAAAGTACACACTTGTATGATATTTGGCCCAACCCATTTGTATAGTATTAGGCCCAGCCCAAGTGTAAATAGGAGACTTAGTCATAATTTGTACAGCTCGATCTCTTATTATCCTTCCATTCTTAGGGATCTAATTGATGTAAATTAGGTGTTAATTCCTTGATTTTATACATTGTAAACTCTATTTAAAGGGACTGAAATACAAGAGGACGGCATCCAATACAAAGATTTTTCACTGGTCTCTCTCATTCTCTATTTCATTCTGGCATATGTCTCTGACTATCAAAGGAGACACGTGGAAGCGCCAGCCTAATTTCCGTGCGCCATTTAATGCCTCGGACACCGAAGCGACAACGGATAGAGATAAGGACGCAGTGGCAGCACAGCACTAAATGGGATTTCAAAACCATAAGCCGTTTGGGCTTCCCTCCGGATCCGGACACAGGGGCAGCGCGGCATCGCGGCACGCCACATCTCGGCATTCCTTCTACGAGTCCTTGTTAGCTTCCGACCTCAAAGAGTTGGGATACTCTAAGAGCTCAAAAGTTGGGGGGCAATTGTGTGGACTAGCTCTAAACCGAATTCAGAGCTAGTCCTGGTCTTAAGACAGCTTAATCATGCCTCCCTTCGGCCAAGGTGGACCGCGGCTGAAGGGTCGCGGCACTTGCCGAGGTGAGCACCCCCGAAGTCAGCTGGCACTTGTCATTATAGCCGACCTCGGCACGGCGGATTTGACAGACGTTGATGGGACTGTTTGCAGGACGAAGGCACGTGCTAAGGCGTGCCCTGCGATCCATCATCCCTGACAAAATAGCGTTATGCAGAGCACGTGCGCCCCCAAAGCATGGCTCCAGGCCAGGCCCGATGGGACTTGGCCCAAAAGTCAAACCACCGCCTGGCCCGATAAGACTAGCATTTAATGAATTGTGGGCTGTGTGGACAGGGCCACTCGAGTGGCATCTTGGAACTCACCCATGCAAGCGGACTTTACCTCCTATAAATAGCATCTCCATCTCCATTCTAAGGTACGCAACCCATAACGCATACACTTACTCTGCAATTTTCTCTCCATCTCCCTTATTCGGTCCCTGAATTGACTTAAGCATCGGAGAGCCTTGTGCGGCCCACAACCAGGGTCCTCTGACGTGTTTTCCTCTCTGCCCACAGCCAGGGTCCTTTGACGTGTTTTCCTATCTTCCTCTACAGGTCCAGTCGGAGCCACGATTATCCTCATCCAAACCACCCAAGACAAGGGCCCTAATCCCTGATTCAAAGTCCGTAATTTTTAGGCACTTACAGTAGGTGTTCTTTGTAATGAGAGTTTGATTTAAAAGGATGTTGGAGATTGATGAACTAAGAATACATCGTTCCTTTCTAATTTGGATTTAATTTATAAATGGGTTTTCCTGATACCCTGTTTTTATTAAGTTGGTTTCCATTGATGATGACAGTGGTGGTTTTGTAAGTGTGCGGTCGTTCAATTAGATTGTTGAAGATAAGAGGGGCAGAGAAACTTGTTCTTCTCTAGTTTAATGTTTCTTTTTTATAATCTCTAAATTTTCTCAAATTTATAATTTTAAAGTATTTTGTGTGTGTGCATGTTCATGATCACGGTTGGTTGATTTAAGTTTTTGATGAATGTTAAGTGAGAAAGTCATTGTGAATACTTCAAGAGGAACAAATTTTTCTCCCTAGCTACCTTCAAACTTTCTTTTACATTCTCCAAGAACTTGCCATTGATTTGAACAATTAGAAAATTATATTGTCAATTTCTATGGCTTATTAATCCAATTTGAATATGAAGTTGCGCTGCAATTCAGGTTCATGTGAACTTGGTTCTGTACTGGCTAAGGAATTTGTATTTCTCCTCTTATTTTTCAGTCCAGTTTCTATCTTTCAGATGGAACATGTGTCTTTGACTTCTAGACTAGATGGCCATGTTTTGTTGGTTTTATTGCCTACAGAATTCACCTCTAACACTTTATCCCTTCCTGCTTACAAATTCCAGAAATATGGTTGAAACCCCAAGAGGTGACAATTACTATCAATGCATTACTCACCCGATAGAACGAATAAGTATGTGGAGTAGTCCATTTTTTTGTATTATTATCTTACATGCCCGATTTATTATGTTTTTCACTCTAACAAAAATATAGACTGAGTCTTCTACATTTGTTTTCTATCAGGTCCTACAATGGGTACCAATGGTTATATTTTGGTTCATGCGAAGCGAATGGCGGCCTGAACCAGATGAGAACAGGAGTATGTACTGACCTTCTTTTGTTGGTTACGATAGCTGTGTATAAGTTCTATGGTGATTTTAAATTTACTTGTATGTTATGTATATATGGCAAATATCCTTGTGCATCCACCTCCACACAGTCCTACAGTGCAAGGTAGCATGTGGGGCCCAACTATGCACTCATATAAATGGGCCATCCAAATCCCCCTACCCCTGGTTCCAATGGGTTTGTACCAAAATGTTGGACTGGATCATTGGATCGAGGGTCAAAATTTCTTTTTTATTTTATTTTATATAAAGCTGTTAAAGTTCTGGGTCATGGATCAAGAGGTTAGGGCCATGAGACTGACTTGGAATTTGATATTTGGGGTGAATCCACCTTGCACAGTATCTTGCAAGATGGATGCAAAGGAATGTATACATACGAGCATACTTGTAAAAACTCCCCGGGAGTTTTCTAGCGCTCCTCATTTATATATCATTGTCGTTGTCAAAGTCTTGTCCCCAAAAAAATGTTGCAGTCAGCTCGGATAGGTTGCATTTTTGTAGATCTATCATTACTTCCATCCACGTGTTCTTCGTATGACCCTTTTCCTTTAGGGGCCATGAACATGCATAGAGTAACTTTTCTTCAGCTATTGGTCTACGTTGAGCATATATCTAAACAATCTCAAACTAGTCTTTCTTAATTTATTATTGATTGATGCTATCCATAAATACTCCTAAATGCACTTATTTCTAATTCTATCTTTCGTTATTTTACCACACATCCATCTCAAAATTCTCATACTGCCAAAGAGGCAGAGGAGCTTCAAGTCATGCATTACAATGTTAAGCACTGGAAAGAGAAAGATATCAATAATGAGGAAAGGAGAATCAATGGAGGTTGTCCAATGACTCCTAGATGACTCCTAGAGAAGTAGCTCTCTTTATAAAAGCCATGGGGTATCCTTCATCAACAAAAATCTACATTGTTGTAGGGGTGATTTATGGGAGCGATAGCATGACTACACTCTAGTCCGAATACCCAAATATCTTTACTCACTTTAATATAGTGATAGAGGACGAATTGGAGCCTTTCAAACTCTATCATAACCGGCTAGCAGCCTTGGATTACATTGTAGCCCTTGAGAGCAATGTTTTTGTTTGCACATATGATGGTAATATGGCTAGAACTATACAAGGTCACAGGAAGTTTGAAGATTTCCGCAAGACCATCGACCCCGACAGGTATTAAATAATATAATAGCTCAACTTCCTCTCTATTGCGTTTGGATATTTTAACAGAGTAGATGTTTACCACCGAGAAAATGCAGTAGGTGCATTCTGGTTTTACTTTTCTTCAACCTTTATCAATGAGTGATCAGAGTTGATAATGATTTGGAGTGTGAAAGGCAAAATAGTATCCCCACCTAATAGTGCTTTGTGACTTCTACCCAACAATAGGCCAATAACAATGGAATGAACAAACATCCGCGTTTACCAAGTTTAATGTTAGTCTGATTAGTTAACATTTATATGTTTCAATGCAACAACAAGATGTTATCTTTAACTAGTGGTTAATGGGTTGGATTGGTATGCGGCAAAATCACCTAAATACTCAAAAGCCTCTGTTTTGGTTACATACATATGGATCATTGTTATCAATTGCTATGTAAGTTTACCGCTTTTGTTTTGATTCCAGGAAGAATTTTGTCAAAGTGATTGATAGTATGGACAATGGTGAACTGTCATGAGAGCAGTTCTCATCAGAAGTGAAGCGATTAATGCTAATCGACTTGGAGGACCATGTCGAAGCCCCGAAACTTGAAGAGAACTTCTATGCAAATCCTTTCTCAGGCTGCATTTGCGAGCAGTCATTCAGTTTAAAAGATCAGGCTTGAGTTCCTTCAATGATTGGTAGATACCATCTTCCGCATCAAATAGCTTCTCCCATAAGATGGGAGGATTATATTGAAGATCTGTGTTGCATATATGCCCTTTTCTTTTCTTTCTTTATTTTCTTCTTTCATCCTTCTAACTACCCCACTAACCAGTTTTCCTTTTGTAACAAGGAGCTAAAATGAGCTTATGTGCCTGAGAGAATAAAGACAAAGCATTGAGATTAAAAGAGTAGCATTTTCAGCACAAAGAGCAACAAGATGCTTTAAAAAGTCTTTTTTTTTTTTTTTTTTGCTATGCTTTAAAAAGTCTTTTTTTTTTTTTGCTAAGTTGGACTTGGGCTACTGGTCTAAGAGTGAAGTGATACTGTCACAAGGACCCGGGAATGGATTCCTGGGGCACGTGTGAGACTAACATGTCAACACCACTCAACCCATGAGTGTTTTGGCGTTTTGAAAGAATTTTAGATGTTAAATGGTCGTGCAGTTTAGAAAAAGATCTTTAGATAAAGAATAAAACATTGATGGGTGATTTGAAAGTAGCTTTGGATATTATAGAGTTTGGTACAGTGAAAACATTTTCAATGCTGGAATCTTTTTCTGCTTCAGAAACCCAGACCATAGTTTTCTCCTCCTTAGAGCAGTAGTCCCCCCCCCCCCCCCCCCCCCCACATACACACACACACAGAGCTAGAAGAAGAGTAGCATATTGGGTTTGTTGCACATTGGCTCAACCCAGGTCCTACCCAAGTTGTGAGTGCGTAAATCCAAACTAGAACGTGACTTGATTGAAATCCAATCATACATACCAGAATCCTACTCAAACATTGCAATTCTGGTTAAGTCAGGTTGATTCAGTTTGGATTGGGAATTCAGATTTTCAATTCCGGTTTGCTTTTCAAGCATCAAGAACGTTCTTAGTGCCTCTAATTTCTCTGCCATTTCCCTCTTCGTTTCATGGTTTTTACTTTGCTCGAAACAAAAATGAAGTGTAGAAAAGCACACTAGAAATTAATCAGTTACTCTTTGTACAATGGCATGTCCTTTTGGTGTATAGAACCATTCTCTAGTTCAGCCAACACTAGCGTATAATCACACCGTGGATGGGAGTGATCAATCTATCATTTCACCTTTTTTTTTTTTTTTTTTTATAATCTCCCTTGGTTATTGATCCATCACTTGCTGACATTTTGCTATTACATTATCAGATAAATGTAACTCTCAGTTACAAAGCCTCAATCAAATGATATTTTTGTTATAACATTTATTTCTTATGATTGAATTGGTTAATGGTTAATGGTTAATTAGGTCAATGAATTCCAATTCATAGGGTGACCATCAGTGTGACGGCTTGAATTTTGTCTAAGGTGGGCCCAATGTAGAAAACAAAGGAGAGACCCTATGGACCCACTGCATTATCTGAACATTTTGCATTTTAGGAAATGGCAAAATCTAGAGACCCTCATTTTATTTTGTAGCCCATTGAGCTACCACTTATCCAAATTATGACTGTACTAACTGTGAAGTAATTATATTTTGTACTGTACATATATGATTTGACTGTACTAACAATTATATTTTGTAGCCCATGTAGCCTGTTGGTACCGGTTAACGGGTTTCACGGGTCGGGTTATCGGGTGACCCGTAAACCCGATAACTTTTTTTTTTTTTTTTGAAAATCAAAAGTTCTCCCCTATCTGGTTATGCTCTACTCGAACTTAGGCCCACCATCAGATTCATTTATCTCCTAGGAATGTTCAGAGGGGTTCTTGATTTAGTGTGGATGTCAGGCTGCAGAACTAACATGATGAGATTTGGGCCAGGAACTACATCACCCAAAAATAGGTGGGTCCTACTTATGTCAGATCTGAATATGCAAGATCTCATTAGATCACAGGCTTTTATTCCCATGTGCCAATCTACGTGATCTTGATTGGAACATCAGACACACAAAAATGAATCTGAAATTATGACCATATCTGAACCCAATTGGACAGTTTAAAAAATATAAGGGTAGGCCCCACATATACCAGATCTAAAAATGTGGTCTCATCAGATCACACCCTTTTATTCTTTTATGCCAATCTAAATGATCTTAATCAGAACATCAACACACAAAAATGACCTGATTGTATACTAAAGACTATAGAAAGGCAGGATTCCCAGTAATGTGCAATGGTATGGGAAAATCAATGCATAAAAGAATCTAGCAATCACATTTTTTTTATAAATTTTTTATTATTTCTTTTTTACTTGAACCCGACCCGCGACCTGACTGACCCATGACCCGACCCACCCTTGACCCCAAACGGGTCGGGTTCGGGTGGGTTTTCACCCATATAATTTTTTCGGGTCAGGTCGGGTCGGATTTGACCCGAAACCCACGGGTTTGATCCGTTGAACACCCCTATTAATGTACCTGCTTCTAGATACGTTCTTACTGTTTACATGCATGTAGACATATTTCATCCCCCCATAGTGGTTTAAATAACCTAAGCAATTTTTTTTTCCTTTCCAATGTCAGGTTAAAAAAAAAAAAGATACTAGCGACTACAAATCTACAATTTTGAACTCTTTTATGGTCCTTTTTTCTGGTACGAATGGTCCTTGAATTCAAGATCTGGTCAAAGAACCATCAGAAGTATTGGCTCCAGGTTACTTGCATGACAAAAACATACAAATTCCATCATTCAATAAAAGAATCTAGTCCTGTTGCTTAGCACATGACAAAATATAAAATCAGTTTGAATGGACTTTAACTAAGCTTAGCATATGAAAATCAAGGCAAAAGAGTGAGAGGGACATTGTGATGGATTATATTATGCAAGTGATGAGGGTTGAAATTAGTGGTAAGAAACAAGTTCTAAGTAGTAACTTCTTTTAGTAGTTTTTTTTTTTTCGAGTACAGGGACTTCTTTACTGCCTATAAAGGGTGAATCTCTCTCTTTGTGAGTTTTTTGTGGGAGGTTGTTTAAGGACTTTGTGTGAGAGATCAGTTTAATGGATTCTTGTGGGTTTGATATGTCCTCAGATACATAATTGTAATCTCTTGTTCTCTCTAATGAATTGAGACTCTTTCCCCTGTGGTCACATAAGGTTTTGTCTCCCATGCATTTCATTTTTTTATTTCTTCTTACTGGTTCACTTCTTTTTTTCTTTTATTGAAACGTTAACAAAAGAGTTCATTAAAATTAAGCATCTACGGGAATGAGAAACGAATGAGAAATGTGCAAAAGAGATGCAACACATCCAACCTTAAAAAAATAAGACACTCAATTACATAATCACTCGTATCCAAGGAACAAACCTATCAACCGCTTGCTTGGCTAGCATATCCGCTATTATGGAGTTGGCATATCTATAATCATGATAGAAGGAGACCTCAATGTCAATTTCTTCATAATCAAACATTTGATGGAAAGTGAAAAAAACCCAATGTCAATTGCCTTTGACTTCAGGAAAGGTCCATTTGGTTGAATGGAATGGAATGTAATTATCTCATGTGGCGATAAATTTGAGATTTCTCAATAAACTTCATTCCCTGATGATCATTTTTTTTTTGTTAAACAGAATTCACAAATGAGATAAAAAAGCAAGTAAAAAAATATAATTTAGAATCTACAAGATTATGAGATTTCCATTCTGTCAACTAATATAGAATCATGATATGAAAATGTCCACATCAATACAAAACCCCAATTCATCATGCAGCATGATTTCATTTTTAGATCTGTCAGTCAAACACAAAACTAAGGGGATGACGAAAATCTAAACCGTTACAGGACCCCAATTTAGCTAGGTGTGCCTTAAACATTTAAGGGTATCTAAAATTCTAAATAGAAAAAGACTTTGGATTGGTGAAGATTCAACATTATATGACATGAGCATAGAGCTCTGCCAATTTGAAGCTGACAGGTTTGGGCCACCTGTTTTGCTTGATAGTTATGGATCCTATGATTTGAAACATCAAATCCTCGTGGGCCCACCATCGATGGTTTTGGCGTTTCCTAATTGAACTTTCTCCTAAAAACGCATGTTTGAGTTTTTTTTTTTTTTAAAGATAAAATAAAAAAGTTGGGAATTCCCACTAGGCAAGGCATGGCGTCTAATTCTATCGCATGGGTATTCAATCGGAAAGCTAATTCTTGGAAATTTCAATTATCTTTAATGAGATCTTAGCATTTTATTTTATAATGAGCTTACATTTACCAACTCTATAACTAATGCTTTAACCTAATAGGGGTTAAGATAGTATCTTCTTCTTATTGTTTGTTTGTTTGTTTTTATATATATATATATATATATATTTATATATAAAGAAATATTAAAGTGCATCTATCCCTCACCATAGGGTGTCCAAAAATACTATATATATATATATATATGTTTGAGAGGGTATTTCTTGAGTTACCCATTTTCTTTTTTTTCTTAAAAATCCACTAGGCAAAAGAAAGGAGCAGAAATCTAAACATAAAAGAAGTTTGTCATAATCCACTACTCTTCTCTAGCAGTGATGAAACTTGAATCACACCCAATTTATGAACCCTACTCCACACCTCATCACATCCTTTTGTGGACCCACTGCTCCAAGAGGGCCCTCCCTCCAGTTTTGTTGCACCCCCTTGCTAAAGATCATGTACAGCACATGCATTACTAAATAAATATAGTTAAGACTTGGGCCTAAAACCAAACCGGGATATTTGATTTACTCACATTAAATTAGACTTGGTTGGGCCTACATTGAACACGAGCCTTATGGAGGTTCGAACCTCATCTGGCAGACTCTGGCCTGAGACATCCCTTATTGGGCGTAATAAGATTCAGGTTCTACAGTCCATGTTAGACACAGGCTTGAATTGAAGGCCCTATAATATTTATCAAGCTTAGATCAGGCCCATGATGGCTTATACAAGTTCTGCCCCTTGGTGGGCCCGTTATCACCCGTACTAAGAGGTACAACCTTATGGCCCATCCAGCATCCACAAAACGGGTTAGATAGTTTTAGACATCCAATGAATGGACTTCAATCAATAAATGTCAACCAACAAAAAAGATCTGGTCTAAACTGGCTCAAGGATATGAGCCTAATTCAATCTGGTCCAAGAACCGACTGACTACAAACTCGTTGCCATTACTAATTATAAGCTAACAAAATTTCAAATAATTGGATTTACATCTATAATCGTTTCAATTAGAGTAATGATCTAAATGTCTCATTCCTTTATATTAGCCCTAAATTAACAGACTTGAAGTTTTAAAGTGTCTCTAGTATGCACTTTTGTTAGACTCAATTCAATGGTGAATATGCCCAATCAAATATTTGTTAAATTAAGTGTCAAGGTACAGAAAATAATGTATGTGAAAAGGTTGAATTGATCATAGGTGGGGTTCACTACAAAGAAAAAAAAAGAAGAACACGAAAGTTCTTTTAATCCAAGCTATTTTAACCCAAGTTGATATCATAAAATTGGAAGAATAGCATGAAAGTCTCTAACACTCTAATTACCTGTGGAGCTATGCTTAAGAAGGGAACACTTCTCACCACTTCCAAGTAACTTAAGAGTGTCCAAATGCATGAACCCTTATTTATGAGCAAATCAAGTTTTCAGCAGTCAAGCTTATTAAGATGCAAGTGATTCTTGGTGGATTTGTGTAAGAACCCAATAATATGTTGAATAATTTATTATGTGCAGATATGTCATCAAATCGTCGCTTTGGCCGAGTGGTTAAGGCGTGTGCCTGCTAAGTACATGGGGTTTCCCCGCGAGAGTTCGAATCTCTCAGGCGACGAAATTTTGGCTTTTTCTTGTTCAGTTGTTTTTTTTTTTTGTTTTTTGTTTTATTAAATCTTCCACCAAAATCTTATTGATATATTAATAATGCATGACCTTCATTTTACTGGTAAAGTGTGATAAATGGTCATTTCAAGAGACTACGAAACAGGCGGGGTCAAATCAATAGTACCATATTTTTAAAAATACCTCTACTTTTTAGCAAATAAAAAAAAAAACTTAGAAAGTTACTTTCTAATGCCACTAAAAGATAAAATAAGACCTCTTCCTTTTTTATTAAAAATAAAAATGAAAAAACTACATTCTCATCTCAATAAATGACAAAAAAAAAATCACACTCTTTGTTTGACCTCTCTCATGTTTTTTTTTTTTTTTTTGATCATTCACCTTACTTCACTTTCCTAGTGAAGTTACCAAATAGGCACAGGAAAATAGTAACGCAACAATTACCAATATTACACACTACAACCTCTATTTTCACCTGGTGGATATGTACTTGGAGAAGTACATGGGTCCGGCTGAAAATCATCCAAGCCCAACTATAACTTACTTCATTATTAGGTCTACTAGTCAGGCTCATATCCAGCTTGGATACTTGAAAGTCTAAGGCCCAACCTATTTGCATATTATTAAGCCTTTTATTGTACATGCAATGGGCCAGACTGGACCGTAGTTTAAGGTGTTTAAGAGAGAGTGTGTAGGTCAAGGCTCATCCAGATCAAGCCCAATTCGATCCATTACCAAAAGGATAGCCCATATCTAGCATGGGCCGGTCTTGAGCTGGCCTAGACTGGCCCATGATGGCCCATGACTTAGTTGATCCTCGTGCATTTCGTATGTCAGAATTTGGATTCTGTCAGGGTTGCCTTCTATGGACCAAAAAGTCAATAAAGAGGTCAGCACAGCCCTATGGAAAAAGCACCACCTTCTCCTTGTACCACCAATATTTGGCCAAATTTCATTCAAATCTTTAGTAAAAGCAAGGATCACATGCTTGTGAAACACATTATACTTGAAAATCCAGAGATAGAGAATTATATGTTGACACATTATGTGTGACTTGTGTCAACATGAGTCAATCTAGTAGAGGGCCCTACTTATGTTGGAGCCAATGGGTCCAGACATTCTAAAACAAGGGAAAAGGTTAAGCAGTTTCTTTCTACCAAAAATAAAAAATAAAAAATTCGGGCTACACTTTTTTGGGTGACATGTTCAAGCTGCTGTCCTCTTATCACTAGCCAAACACAAAAACCAATTAGCCAAAGCAAAGCAATGGGTCACTTATGGTTAACTTTTTTTTTTTTTTCCCCAAAAGTTGGACCACTGGTGAGACGTAGGGATTTATTTCAGAGCATGTGAATGATATTAAGGTGCCAACACTATTCAATTAAAAATGTGTTGGCTGCCACTTTTTTTTTTTTTTTTTTGTGTAGTACTTATTATGGTTACTTGATGAATAAAAAAAAAATGATGATTGAGAGGACAAGTACATGCACCTTCCATTCACATGATGATGATATTTACCTTCCAAAGAAGATCTATTGAGGGCATACACCATGCTCTTTTGTCTCCATTTCCACGTATCCTTCCACTCCCAATAATTACCACAGGTTGTTATCTCCTTGATATCGATTGATGGTAATGTTGATTATTATTCTTTTTGGAATCCAAGCTTTTAGAGTTGACAGCCTAAATTATGAAGAGTGGTGGCACCACCACAGGAACAGCAAGAGTAAGATGCAAAGTGCTTTCAAGTGGGTGGCCCTTTCATTAATATGGATAAACTCCACTTGAAGGAAACATCCTCTTCCACAAACCCATATTTCCTTTTTGAATAATACAAGACTGGAATTGTTCATCAATGTGCTTTCAAGTGGCCATTTCATTTATATGTAAAAACCCCATTTGAAGAAAAACATGCTCTTCCACATTTCCTCTTTGAATAATAAAGGACTGAAAGTATGACGTTTTGATTATTTTATATTATTTATTTTATGATTATTATTATGTAATTGATTGTATTTTAGGTAAATATATGATTAGTCTAAGTGGAGACTACGTTAGGCGTAGGTTTGGTGAGTTAAGCTTGTTAGATAAGTGACTTGATCCATAGTTAACCCACCCCAGTTTAATGGTATAATTCTTCTCTAAAAACTCCTATTATTTTCTAACTCAAACTCTATTCTTTTTAGAATTTAAATTAGACTCTAACTCCTATTCTTATTCTCTATTTATACAACACCACCGTGCTCTTTTCTTATCCTACAACTCTCTCTTTCTTACTTCCTTTAGCTTTTGCAACCTAGCTAGCAACTTAGAATCCAGAAGCCAGATCTCTGATTAGAGACGACTATTTTCTTCGCCGGGATATTGATTTGGGCTTTGACAATAGTAATTATAGTCTGTTTCATTCACCCGCAAACCTAAGGCAAGTACCTAACTATAATTTGTAGATTTAATACTTGTGTTCTTCTTTAATTTGCGTGTTGATGCATGTATAAACCCTTTAATGACCTTTTCATATGATAATTTTGTAATACGATTTTATTTTGCAATGAGATCGGAGATTTGGGGATGATTCAATCGATTTTCTCTTATTGATATTAGTGTTGCATTGTTTCAAACTGCTATTGCCCACAACACTTTCATTTGAGTTTCAAAACCCTTTTCTCCACATCTAAGATTTTGTAATTGGGTATCACATAGATAGGTTGGCTAGCTGGAGTTGATTCAAAACAGAAACCATTGAAACTAGGGAAGAGCAGACTAACAGGTTCCTGACTTGAACTGTGTATATTTTGGCACTTTACTAATATAGTAAAAGTCAAGTGAAGCCTCCATTTTTCAGACAAGATGTCACATCAAAAGCACTTTAATTCAAAATTCCCTCTATCTTTTAAAAAAAAAGTAAAAAAACAACCAACTTTATTCACTAAAATACAAAAAGAAACTCCACTTTCCCATATAAAAAGTTAAAAAGACTCCATAACAAACAACTAAAAATAAAATATTATCGTAACCCACTTATATTTTATTCTTTCTTCAAAATCAACTTTACTTCAGTTGACTTTATTAGTAGAGTTGCAGAACTGGCTCTCAAAGGGATTGCATCTGTGTTTTGGGACTGTGGGACCCAGGTGGGCCCCTAATATTAGATCTGATCCGTGGATCCGAAGGAGGACCCACGATCGACCCTACAGACCCTGGACCCATGAGAAGTGGGTCCCATCCGGCTGTCATCCAGACCTTTATATTTGCTGGGGCGTGAGTCACTGATATATGGTATATATTTTCTTTCATTTAATCATGATGTGGGGTCCGTGGGAAGACCTGATCACAGATCTGGGCCGCCCCGCTAGCCGTGCAGGGCTGGGCGATCATGAAGTTGTGGTTAATCTTGGGGTGGGGCCCACTATTCAAGCACCTCATACGTGTAGGCGAGAAATCCATCATTTCTGGGACAGGTTCTATATGGGCGGTTTCTAACGTGAACATGAATTGGAAAAAGGGGTTGTGTGTGGGTGGTTGACTGGCCACGGTTTTGAAAAAGTGGGAAGGCCCCTTGTAACATCACATAGTGTTATGTGAGGTTAGTATTAACACTATGATTTTCTAAAAGTTTGGAAAAAGGGCCTTGGTTGTTTTATAAATCAAGTTAAATCCTTTGGCATATTTTGAATGTGGAAAATATTTTGGAAGGGGTTTTCCAGGTCTTATAAATTAAGGCTATTATTTATCATTATTATTTGTAAATTAATTTTGAATGATTTCTTTAATTTTTGATGTGTTAAAATTATATTTTTGGACACTATTAATTGGATCATTGGACTTATTAAAATACCGTTTGGACACGCGGTATCTTACTAACGTCGAGTTTAGGGCCTGGTATGGCTTCGGGAAAATCCTAGTGGATTCGAGTTCAACCCATCTTTACTGGAAAGCCCTTAAGTGAGTTTATGCACCATTGATTGTGAAGGGATGCGTTGATCTTTTATCTATTAGAGATTCATATGGTTGTTGGATACGAGACCGTATGTTTGACCTTAGGATTGGCTTGTGGTTATTCCTTGACCTTCGGATTTGCATACACGAATGATTGATGTTAGTTTGTTAGTTGCATACCCTATATTGATTGGATATAGACAGTGATGTGACTTGGCAATTGATTAAGATATGTGGAGGTTTGTTCGAATGATTTATTGGTTTTCGATTGTGAATTGTTGTGCAGTCAGCCCTTCACTTTGACTTAAGTTTCAGTGTCTGAGCATGATTAGTCGGGTCTATTATGCTATTATTTATTAATGTGAATATTTCGATCATATGTGGACGAATGCAGATCGTATGTGAATGGCTAATCACCGATGTGAATACGAACCGGTTTATGACCGCCGGCCTTCAAACGAGTTTTCCCGCTTTATTAGGGCTGACCACCCAAAACAATAGCTTTGCTTCTGTGTAACTATTGTATTGCTCTATTGTGTAGATTGGATTTAGGTTATACGTTCTTTTCGTCATTATCATGGTGTTATTCTCTTATGATCATTACCTGTCATTACTCACATTGATCTTGTAATTTTATTTATAAATTATGCTTTCGTACTTGCTATTTGTTTTGTTTATTGGTGCATAGGTACCGATCCCTACCCTGCCTATGAGACGGAGGAGAGTCAAGCGTTTCAAGCGTCTGAGCTAATTGTTGAACCCGAAAGGAGTGCCAGAGATGGCTACGAAGCTGTTTGAGTCTTCGCATGAGATATCGACATCTTAGACTCTTTAGTTTATTTAATTCCATAATATATTTTATTTAGTTGCTTTGTTTAGGTTATTTTGGCAACTTTAACCTTAACTATTTAGTTGGTTATGTATTGGTTTGGTTTTGGATATTTATACGAATTAATTTAACGCTTTCGCAAAGATTTTATTATGACTCACCATGTTTCGAAATTTTGTGGATCCATATTTGGAAGCTTGTGTTGCATTAAATATAGGAAAATATATATTTAATTATTTTTTTCACGTTATCCCCTAATTGTATTTTGGGGGACGTGACAGAAAGTATTCATTAATCTGATTTCAAGTGGCCATTTCATTTATTTGTTAAGACCCCATTTGAAGTAAACATGCCCTTTCACAAACACAAATTCCATTTTGAATAATACAGGACTAGAAGTGTTTACATTACAACAGTAGTACAACATGAGAGAGAGAGAGAGAGAGAGAGAGAGAGAGAGAGAGAGAGAGAGAGAGTCTCCTCATTAATGTGTGTAAATCCTACTTACCTCCCACTAATAACATCTCGTCCCCTAAATTCACCTTTTTGTACATCAAATAATAGCTACATTTTACCACAATATGATGGCCTTTTCTCCTTTGAATATGCCCATTCACATTTCGGTTTCAAGTTTTATTACTGGATGCCCACCAACCCCAGGATTTTCATTCTGCAAAAGCGACAACATTTCTAAGAAAATAGGGGTTTCTACGGCCACCAAATGCCCTTCTCAAATTGTCTAAGGACTGTTACGAGGTTTCATGGCTGACAAAAATATGGGAAGCTGGGGACACCCAAATAAGTGCATATAGTAAACCAGTAGGGAAAATTGTTAGTTTGAAATGCATACTTCTTTCTTAGTTCATCTTTGACAAGGACTTGGGAGTTTTTTTTTTTAAAAGGAAAGGGAACCCCAGAGAAATTAAGAAATGGAAAAAACACATATTTGGTTCAAGAAAAGGAGGTGGAGATATTCCCCATCAAATACTCCAAATCCCACTCTACCATCCTTAAGTTTTCAGTGTCCCAATAATTCTCATTCCCAAATATGTTATCCTCTTCAATGTTATTGTTGTTGGTAGTATTGGTATTTTTGTTGTTTTTGTGTTTGTTGTTATCGTTAGTGTGAGTGTCACTAATGTTGTGAGTAATAGTATGCTCTTCTAAGCTTCCACTGTCCAACAATGGGGGAACATATATCTCGTCTTCTTCCCCTATCTGAACAGTTCCATAGATCCCATGATTTCCATTAAACCCCCCATCAAAACCAACTTGTGTCAAGTATGGGGGTATGTGATAGTAGCCAGTGGCAAAATCATTCATGTCGTAAACGTTCTCAAGGCGCGGTACCGGATCAAACTGTTGATCGAACCGATTGCATAGACTACTCACAGCTTGGATTGGTGTAGATGACGATGATGAGTCCATACACATGGCCATAATATCATGGTCACTAATGGATGTGAGCCCTCCCATGACTTCCCGAGGCTCCGAAGATTCACTGTTGTTTGGTGAAAATGATGATAACGGCGGAGATGATGAATTTCTCAGTCTCTTCTTGATTGTTGAGTTCCAAAAGTTCTTTATTTCATTATCAGTGCGCCCAGGCAAACGCGCCGCAATCTGAGACCATCTTCATTCATTGGGAAAAGAATTTTAGTTAGCAACCATAGAAAGATTCTAAAGGAAAAACTGAGTGAAAAAAAAAATCATAGTTTAGTGCATGTCATCCAAAAATAGTAGACATAGATAGGAACATAGATACAATCCAACAATGAGTAAGGATGATATCAGGATCATCACCAATCATCCGTGGAGGCTGAGATTAAATGGTTTGCTTTCAATTACAAGACAGAGAAGAACAGAAAGGACTTAGTTAATAAAGAATATTAAGGAGATTGGATATGGATTTTAGAGAATATTAAGAAGATGGGATATGGAGTTTAGATCAGATTGCATATACTATAAGAATATTCAGAAAGTTAGTCTCTACATTAGTGTGGATCAGGGCTCACCAAAAATATCCTACATTAGTTGATGATGATGATAATGACAACACACATTTGAAAGGTCTAGTTCTTCATGAGTGCTCTATTTTTAATTAAATCCAACTGTGAACTAGACAGTTTCAATTTGGAGTTCCAGCCAATAAGGAGTAGAAAGGAGAGAGAGGTTTGGATTGATCATCGATGAATGCAAATGATGTACACTTTTTGAAAATAAAACCTGGTTTCCTTTTTTATTTTTATGGAGCATGTTTATATTTGCATTAGAATACATAGGAGTTGATTATGTAGGAATTCATGGTCAAACAAGCTCCACCAAAAGATTATTAAAGAGATGTCATGTGTGAATGATATGAGGTAAAGGGTAAAGAATATGATGTAGTAATATAAATGAGACTTGACTTTACTTGGATCTGAATTATTAAATTGATGACTAGTATTTATTTTCCATCTTCTCTTAGACTCACTTTTTAAAGGGGGTATTCTTTGATGGTTATTTTTGTAAATTCACCTTGGATCTTTATTTTTAACCACTCATTGAATGAATATCTATGTATAAACTTTCTATATGCAAATAAAGGCCTTTTTTACAAATAAACAAGGGCCTCTTTGTCTGCATTAAAATATTTAGGAATTCATGGTGAAAGGAACTGTACCAAAGAATTAATAAAAGGTGAGGGATGAAACATAAGAAATGAGGGATGGAACATAGAAGGTGGATATGTAGATGAACCTTCACTTTCGTATGTATTGAATTACTAAGGTCATGACTGAGTATTTATTTCCACTAGTGGAATCGGGGGGGGCTAGCCGCTCCCAGAAATTTCTGAAAACCCCCTTAACTTTTAGAATAATTTCTACTTTTTTTACATATGGCCCGCCAAAATTTTCAAAAAAAGATCCTATATATTTTGAAAACTACATGCATTTTTTTATATGTGACCCTAAAAAAAAAAGATTTCTACATAGTGCCTCCCAAGGAAGAATTCTTGGGTCCGCCGTATTTATTTCTTATCTACTACTTTTGCCTCTATTTGTCTAAAGTAAAAGTTATTTGATGCTTATCTTCTGAAAACTCTCGATTGATCTTCATTTTTAACCACATATGATCCTATATCTATTCTAATACAAACAAGCAAGCTTTTTATTTAATTTTTCAAATAAAAACGAAATGTAAGCAATACTACCAATTTCTTTTCGAGTTTAATTTTGCAAATCTACACAATTACAGACATACTCAACAGGTAGCCCCAAAATCTCAATAACAACAATATCAAAGTTACCTCAATTAGAAGGCCATGGCCACATACATGCATGGAGGCACATATTGTTTTACATGTCAGCCAAAGAGAGGGCAGGTGGCATAAAGGTGGGGTCCATTTGCAGATAGAGAGAGATATTTGGGTTTTTTCATTTATTTTTAATTTTTTGTATATGGGTAGTTTTTTTTTTTTTTTTAATTATGAGTGAGATATATATTTGCATCATCTCATATGAGAGAGAGAGAGAGAGAGAGAGAGAGAGAGAGAGAGAGAGAGAGAGTGTTACCTGTTGCCTACGATAGAATGCAATTGTATTATGAGCTCCTCTTCCTGAGAAGAGAAGGCGCCGCGCTTGAGATCGGGCCTCAAGTAATTGATCCAACGGAGCCTGCAACTCTTGCCACACCTCCGCAAGCCTGCATTCCTTGCAACATCGCTCCAACACCCCTGCCCATTCATTAGCATGTAGTTCATGAGCTTCTCGTCCTCCTCCGGCGACCACAGCCCCTTTCTCAGATTCTTCTTGTTGCTGTTATCGGCATTGTGATCTGGGTTCCTCATCCCGACCTGTGAGTGACTTGGGAGTCCTGTACAAGTGCCACTTTTCCAACTAGTTTGATAGAGAAATGAGAGAAATTTATGGTGAGAGAGAAATGGAGAGGTGTTGAAGGGACAAAGGACGCTTCTTCTAGTGGGGATGATGATTATGATGAGGTTGATAGCTGTGGGGTTAGCGTAGAACTTGGAGAAGAGAGAGAGAGGTTTGTTTTAGTTGTTGGGTGGAGTGGAAACGGTTTGGAGGGTGACAATAGAAAATGAGGGACTTTGTTTTGTCTCCTTGTCTTTGACTCCAGCTCTGTACTCTTTTTCGATGCATTTTCTTCACTCACAAGGTAATAATCACATACAGAGAGAGAGAGAGAGTAATCATCACATACAGAGAGAGAGAGAGAGAGAGAGAGAGAGAGAGAGAGAGAGAGAGAGAGAGTTTTATACTGAAGCTAAAGAGATTTTGCTTCGACTTTACATAATCTCTCTTAGTCACTCTGTCTACGTAAAATACATGTAAGTAGAAGTACGTATGCTAATCATTTTAAGCAAACAGGTTGCTGCGGAGCTTGAGTGTGCATGTTAAGATCTCATACATGGGAGCTCATCTGATGTGATAAACTTGATGGTGCAGCAAAGTCGATCTGTGCAATGAACTTACTTGAACCCACTTTGCGTCCATGATGTGGGTTGTGGGGGTGGGCCAGGTCAAAAACACCAGTTGCTGGCCCAAAATTTTCATTTGAGGGGCGTGAGACAAATATATAATTGGGTTTTATAGGAAAATTTAGGATTTTTGTGTGGATTATGGAGGTAGACCCGAAGTTTTTATGTGGATTTTGATAGTAGGTTTAAAATTTTTATATGAATTTTAAAAGCGGAACACAGATACTGCCTCCAAAAGCATATGTGGGTTAAAAATTATATATACATATTTCCCATATACGTATTTATATAAGCATGTTTGAATAAAATATAAACAATTCATATATATATATATATATATGCATGATTCGAGAATATGGTAGTTAGAAAGTAAGCTTCATAGACCTGGCCTATGTGCAATTTCACGTGAAAAATGAAAATATAAGAAAATGTAGGAAGAGTGACTTGTGTTTTAAGAAACCTGCTTGAGATTCCAGTGTCTCTCTCTCTTTCTTCATGTATAACTTTTCCTTCTTACCAAGAAAAATAGTGAAGAAATAACAGACACAAAACTGTGTGAAGAAATAACACGAGGAAGCGACAAAATAACACGAGGAAGCTTATTACTTGTCGGGTACAATGTGGATGTGATACAAACCTAAAAAAAAATCAGGTAATGATGTGAGACAAAATAGGTGATCTGGACCGAACATCCAGTGGGCCCACCAAAGGTGGAGCTTTTTTTTTTTTTTTTTTTGAGTAAAACCAAAGATGAAACTGGGAAGTAGAAAGAAGCAGCTGATCACCTGAATGCAACCTTTTTGCCGTGGTCCAACCATGGTTGGGGCCCATCAGATGAAGCTAGAAAGGCACTCTATAGAACAATAGCCCAAAATCACATTAATTTGATGATCTAACCCTTTAAATGGAGGGTTTTTTAGAATTAAAGGAAAACACATGAAGCAGAACTTCAATTGACACTTTCTTATTAAATCAATCAATTCTTCCCAAAAGTCATCAATTCTTCCCAAAAGTCGTCCAACAATATGTTTGGGGCCATCCGACTAATGAGTTTCAGGCAGCACGCCTAAGAGGACCAGGAATAAAATTAATGAAGCACTATCAGCAGCTCTCCCAAGAATGAAAATAAATAAATAGTTTTTGTTCATAAACTATAACATTGAAACTCCATGTATGGAACATCAACTATATCTCTAATCAGTCCATACGATCATGGAATTAAAATCGGCCAGACACTGCCCTTTGAGCCGAATTGATCCCTACGGATTCATAAGGAGCTGGATAAATATTATGTGGCCCTAATAGAATAAATCCCTACCGGCCCATTGTTAAAATATGTGAATATAAAGCACCTTGCATTGTCCTCTGCCTATCAAAGCAGCCCATCTGAGCCATGACTAGTCGGAGCTAGATTGATTGAGCTGCATTGAATTGTTTCGATCCTCAAAACTTAGCTGCCCTGAATGTGTAATTCTAATGAGAAACGATCCCATTCTGCCATCAGTGCGGTGGCAACAGCAGCTATAAGTCTGGTTTCACATGTTTAAGGACTCATCTAATCACTTGAACCCCTGTACAGGAACTGGCCCAAATTTTACACCATACACCATGGGATTGATCATGTATTAAAAAAAAAAGGGGCGAATTTTCAAAATAGTATAAAAACGTTTAGCTCATTTTTTTTAAAAGTAGATAAAGATTTAAATATTTCAAAAGAGTATAATAGTTTTTCATATATATTTTTTTTCAACCTAAAGTCCTCACCATAAAAAAAAAAAAATTAAAAAAGGAAAAAAATATCCTTACATCTTTTTTCAAGTTTTCTCTTTAATAAATCATTTAACAAAAATGTTCAAATCCAACCCCAAACATGCTAGTAGAGCCCACTTTAGCTACCTTCATATATAGATGGTTAAAAAAAAAGAAGGGTATACAAGTGACTTACAAACTAAAAGAATGTACCCCGCCATCAGCATTTGATCTGATCTTCGAGACCTACGAAGTGATTTTTGGATTGGTTTTAGGGATGAAAAAAGATAAAGAAAATACAAAAACTTGTCATAAGGGTATTTTTGTATTTTTTTCAAAAAAAGAAAAAAGAATTTATGGAGAGGACTTGATTGACTTTTGTACTTTTTTGAAATATACAAATCTTCATGAACTTTTTTGAAAATGAACTAAAAAGTCTTATACTTCTTTGAAACTTTTCCTAAAAAAATAATGTATTTCATACATGAGCAATCCAACTGCACATCGCTCTAATTAAAAAAATATATATATATATATATATATATTTGGACCAGTGCTTCTACATGGGAGCATATGATAAAGTGATTTAGATTCGAACAAAAGAATCGCTCACAAGTTGCATCTGGCAACACAGGATCAGCCAAAGTACCCTGAGCTTATCCAACGCATCAGTCCCTTTCTATGTTCCTTTTTTTCTGTTCTTTTCTTTGTTTAATTGTTAACCTGGCTTGCACTTGCCACCTAATGGTTGTAAGAATCAGCACCTTCCAACTGTGCTATGCACTGTCACATGAATCCTCCAACAATAAATCAAGTCACATGGATCCTTACTGGTAAACTGAGTTGCCTGCACTAGGTTTACAGAGATCAGCACGGAATGCAAATGAATGGACAAAAGGGGTGCTATATCCAACGCTATCAAGGACTAAACATTGGATGGGTAGGATAGTCCAAGCTGGTTTATTTGGTTTATGACTCTCCACAATTGGACTCATCAGATTCATGGTCTGGAAGTACAAATTATGGCAGCCTTCACATCTACAACTACTGTACGGCCAGAGGATAAGATGCAAGTACATTCATCTCAATACTCTAGCCACTAATTCAAGCTATTACCCCATGCCCAAGTTTGGCCGACAGGTTCTATGGCCCTAGAATCTTCTCTGGTAGCAAAAGTGAAAGGAAATATCTAAGCTACTCAATCACAAATGCTTGGTTTTGACTTCCTTTCCTGACCAGGGTTCTCTTTTCTTCTTTCTCCTTTTTTACTACAAAACTTTCCCTTTTCATCATCTCTATTGACCCAGAACACTGAGAACAGAATCAAAGTAGAAAACAAAGGGAAAGTAACAGATAATTCAATTGGGCAAAAATGGCAATGTTGTCATTCCTTTTATGATTAGAAATAAACATGAAAAGCAGACTGTTTCGTTTGAGGTTTCAAGAACAGAATAAAAGAGGCACCAAAAGGGAGTAAGTTCCCTTCCATTTCTTGTTTTTATTTTACGACAGAGACCCACCCCAACCCACACAGAAGGGGTGGAAAACAAGCCCACAAAGACCAATCTCTTCCACATCAATGGAAATTAAAGCAGAAGTACCCAAGAAAAAAAGGAAGATTGAAGCAAAGCTCATGTATACATAGGCTAGACGCTTCTAGAGGTTATCAAAGTTAACAGGGTCCCGCAAGAACTTCTCCATCTGCCTTGTCCTCGTCCTGATCGACATATCAAAGAGCTTTTGTCCAAATTCAACCACCAATCCGCCGAGAATGCTCTGATTGATCTGATTAAATAGGAGAATGTAAGGGAAGACAAATATGTTAAGCCTGAGTGAGTACAATGATATTGTTTTGGTTAGGCAAGAACTTTCTGTGGTCCTACAAGGAAAAGCCACTGTCATTTTGTGGGTGTTTTTCCAGAAAATTACAGAAGACGAAGAGGAACAAGTCTCTCTAAGCAAAATATTTCTGTTTCCATAGTTTCCAGCTTGTATGTCCACAAAATGACAGAATTGTTGAGGTAATCCCTAATGAAACAGGGTTTCATTCTCTTTTTCTCACTAATTATAAGAATTTCTTGCCCAAACCAGCCCCAACACAAGTCTGTTGTAAGTGGACATGATCAACAGAAACAAGCTAAAAGAATAAAAAGATAAGTAATCTTTCAATCATGGAACCCTGTGCAGAAATCTTGAGTTATAGTCACAGCCAACTAACCAAAAACAGAACATCTACCACTATTTAAAGGGGTATTTTTGTATAAAATTAAGTTTCTGATTCACACATAATTACTCCCACATCAGTAAATCGATAAGTAGGACTATTATTGGTGATACGCTATGATCCCCAGATACAGCATGGACACGACAAGGATGCATCATGTCCATGAAATTTACACATTGAAAGTGAAGTATCGGATATGATATGACATGATACATTACCCATGTTGAAATATCCATGCATCATAGGTGATATTCTATATGAATAAGGAACCATTTTTTCAGGGGAACCATCTTTTACAAAAATCTTACTATCCATCCCAGATGATGGCCTGCTCTAACTAACAACATCTTTATTTCTCTTGCCAACCCTTTCCCTCGGTAAAACCCAATTGCAGACTAACGAAGTGACTTTGATAAAAGGAGTCAAGAGTAAAGGGTCAAAGGTAAAATCTATGAGTGTATGATTAAGGATCAACTTTACACCCTTATCTCTTTCCACTAATTATGAACAAGTAACTGCTCATCTTCAAGAGGAAATACTTTGGTATACAGCTATACGTTATTTGTTGATGAATGGACGAATCAAGATGATATGAATGCGAAACTGGAGAGATGGTAGGCGATTTTAAAATCAGAGACTTTGAAATAAGACGTACAAAGACGAGAGATATGAATTGCAACTTCAGTGGAGATGTGTAAAAAGATGCGACTCCTGTGAGAATTGAAATTGAAGAGATTGAACAAAATGCCGTACATAGGATAAGAGCTAGAGGTTAAAGTGAAGACTTGCTGTTGGAGTGCTTTGTAATTGGTATGTACTACATACCAACAAGATTAAAGGAAAATTTTACAAGACAGTGGCTAGACCAGCTATAACCTATAGAGCAAAATGTTGGCCAGTTAGAACACAACACTACAATAGGAAAAAAAGAAGAAGAAGAGTGCAATGGAGATGGGAATGTTGAGATAGATGTGTGATAAATAGTAGGAAAGATACGATAAAAAACAAGGGCATTCAGGAGCATCTAGGTGTAGCTTCAAAAGATGATTAACTGATTGACACTCATTTAAAATGGCTCGGACATATCCAATGCAGGCCAATACCAGCACTGGTGAGAAAAAGCTTCTCTATACAAGTCGATGGCCCCAAGGAAAAGGGGTGGGCTAAAGGGCACATGGATGGAAATAGTGGGAGAGATTTGAAGCAGTGCAACATATCTATGGATTTGGCCCCTGATAGACTGGAATGGCGAAAGAGAATTCATGCTGCTAACCTCAACATAGTTGAGACACGGCTTTGATGATGACGACCTTCTTTTTTTCTCCCTTTGGATGGTTATGATTATACTTCTCACAAAGAAAATCCCCTCCGTTTTCCTAGGAAATCACTATAGGAATATGTCAAACATGTGCTCTCCAAAAAGAAAACGAGGGATGACATAAAATCATTTTCAAATGATTATTATGTTATTATATTTTTTGATAGAAGATTAAGTAACTAATATTTAAAATATATATATATATATATATAATGCAAAACAACAAAGAGATATGATGTAAATGAACTTTCATGATAATTCCCTTTCTATTGGTACCTCCACAATAACTCTTTCACAAAAAGGTTCCATGGTTCAAAATATCAGCCAACAAGCGTCAGATTCCCATATTAACAATAGGGTACTTTTGTGCATGTCTCTGATGCAGGCACAGATCAGTTAAGAATAACACTGACAATCTGACATTCACATGAATGATATAAAGAGAGCAGTACACGAGACCTATCATTTTATGAATGACCAATACATGAACCATAACCAGTTTCTAGATCTTAGCTTGAAAGATGTAATGCAATCAAGGAGTACCTTCTGTTCAAGTTTCACTGTCTTCCCATGTCCAATGATTTCCTGCAATGTCTCCTTGAGTTGTTTTTCCTCCTCCGGTGGAAGTGGCTGTTCAAAATGAATAATGAGTACATGGGAAATTACCTAAACAATCAGGCATTGCTGCTAAAAAAATAAATAGAATACATAACTTGAAACACTTCAAACAGAAGTGACGTGGATACTTCGTTTAACAGCACTCTAAAATAGCAAAAATCTCACCGAGTCCTATGCAGAAATGTAGCCATATCCCATTTTAGGGTAACTTGTGGTTCCCTTCCAGTTTGGATTGGAGATCAAATTTCTGCTGTTGTTAAGATCAGATCTTAAGGAAGCCTATTCTCCTCTCAAATATCCCAAAAGCAGTTATTTTCGCTTGTACTTAAATGGAAAGGAAGCAAACACAACACTTAAGGCCTGTTTGTCAGCGTAGAACACATAGGAGTTCGTTTTTAATAATTGTTGTTACTTGTTACTTTTTAGGTGAAGATATGTGTCACTTGCGGCTGATGTTTTTCGTTCTATTACTGAATACTGAATTTTAGTAATCGCTATTGTGCTCTAGGGTTCTTATGATCCATATTGATTATTGACAAGTTGATGTTGATGAACAAAATGTAATCCACTTCGACTGAGAAATGAGTAACTGTTTGTTGTGTTAGCCCTTTGCTACTAAGAATCAATAACTCCAGAGGAAAGATGTAAAAAGGTGAACTATGAATGATAAGTTCTTTTATAGCACATATTGTCGGCCATCAATGCAAATATATGGGAGAAAGAGTATATTAGTTTTCCAGTTTTTCATCCCTTTCCATGTCACCTCATTATGTGGCTGTCGTAAAGCCGGGTGGAAGATGCAGATCACATCAGATCAGTAGTTGAGTATGAAAACTTGCCAACCTTTCAAATGTGTTTTACTTAATATTGATGAATGGGAAGTCAAAATTTACAAAGCCAGCCCCAAGTACATGAGATAAGGCTTTGATGATGATGACATAATGATGATTGGAAAAGTACAGGCACGGAGTTTGCAACACCAGTTATTGACAGGTACAATATTCAGATATCAAAGCATGCAAGTACTTATTCAGATACTCTATTTTTTTTTACCAAAATCAATAATATGGTCAATCGGTTATTACTAGGGCTGCCGATCCGGCCCTTGGACAAAGGGGCCTGACCCGGCCCAGTCCACAAAACAAGGGCTTTATTCCTGTCCTAAAGCCACAGGGTAGGGCTGAGCCCAATTTTGAAATGCCTGAAACCTTGAGGGCCGAGCTAGGGCTTGACCCATCCTGACCCAATCCAGCCCAGCCCACTGTCGATTAATATATATAATATGTAATTTAATATATAATATATATAAATATATACATAACATATACATATTACAAATACATGTAAATTCATTTGGGCTGGTTGGAAACCCAGCCCAACCACTTTTTTCAAGTCATGTTGCAGGGGCCTTTTAGACATTTTAATAGAGTCAATTTTGCCCATCAATTACTAGAGTCCAATGGGTGAATTTTTTTTTGTGTTTGGTTTATTAAGCTCCTCCAAACGTTAGGCCACTAACAATGATTCACATTTTCAATAAAAGGATGACCAAAACCAATGAATAAAAGCATTCTAGAAGACCCCAATTAGATGGCTATCATCATCCCCCCAAAGATATACATGCTGGTCATGTCACAAGTGAGTCACACAAGGCCCCAATATTGATTGTTTATGGCCCAAATCAAAGTCATATTAGACTATTATAATCTTGTAGCCACTGAATTAATGGCATCTTAAAGGCTCCCATTTGATTTTAAATTTTGTTTATTTAGAATTTCAGCTCTTCTACTTATCTACTTCATATGATGAGGTGATCACAATCACCAAATTAAGGACATTTACATGTGTCAAGTGGGCCCCATAAACTGGGTATTTCTTTGTTGTAATGAAATTAGATTACAGTTGATCATTACTCTACATCATTGTTTTCATTGTGTTGGGTAGTACATGCAGTTGCCTACACCCAGGCCTCAATCTGATATAAGGAAAAAAGAAACAAAAAACAATGGGATTGTTAGTTGCCATGTCTCACACTCTCCACACTAGCAACAGCTTTCTCTCTGTGCCTGGCCGTCTAGAGGTCTTTAGGCAGACATTTTTCCATCATGAAATATTGCCAATTTTTGTGTAGAAAATGAACCTGTGCATGGATGAAATCCATTCCCACCTCAAACATTAAGATCTATGGTTGTAAGTACTCTAGTCTTCACCATGTCAATTCATACTACTGATGGGTGTGTTATAATTTTTAAACCAAGAATACCGTCTTGCCTGCTGTCAGTGAAACCTGAGGGAGTTCAATTGAATCTGTAAATTTCTCCCTTTGTTTTTTGGGAAGGAATCTATATATGTCTTACAGTTTGGTTTTGAAACAGTAGATCCACAAGTAATTGTTAAATCACCTTGCTTAAGCTTAATTCATACTAGCATTCAAAGCCCGTGCGATGCACAGTTTAATTTCATATCTATTGAATGGTTAATTATAATTTATATTTTAAATAATTCCTCATTAATATTTAATGTCCATAATCATTCAATGACTTTTCAATTTTTTTTTTATAGAGCATATATTTGCATAGGGAAACTAATAGGGAGGGCTGATCGTAGCCTACTTTTAGGGTGCATCGGTTTCGCATTTGCACCATTGAGATAACTTATTTTCACAGTTCTATATTGATTTAAATGGTATGGTTTTGAATCTTTTTCTGGCATTGTTTCGATTGAAATATGGTTTGGTTTGCACTCTTCGTGCTTCATTCATATGGGAATTTTCTCTGTGGGGATTTAGGGATCAAAACTGGTCCGAGAATTTGGATTTTGATAATAATCAAAACCCCAGTACGTGGGGAGCAACAACCACTGTAGCCAAGTTCAATGTGGGCAACAGATAAAAAGAGGAAAACCAAAATATACAGGTCCCTTTTACCCAAAAAAAAAAAAAAAAAAGTTCACCTTGGAAAAGTTGCCTTGGTTTACTTCATTTCTGTTTATATTGCCTTGGCTTACTTCATTCCTCTTCAAAAAGGATGACAGAAAAAGCGAGGAGAAAGAATCAATTTTTGAACTTCAGTGACAGATGAGGCATATCAGTAATCAAATATTCGTAAGGTTTTGCAAGAGAGAGAGAGAGAGAGAGAGAGAGAGAGAGAGAGAGAGAGAGAGAGAGAGAGAGAGAGAGAGAGAGAGAGAGATTCGCAGGGCTGCCTCAAGAAGTTGATCAAGTCAATTATCGTTGGTCAAACAAAAAAAAAAGTCTTTCAATTATCGTTGAGGACATTCGAATATCAATCTAAACTTTTATTGAACAATGGATTCAAACTTGGAAAGTTTGCTTTGATTGAAGGATTTTTTCAATCACCAGAGCAGCGGCTCCGCCTTTCTTTAGGATCAAGGCAATGAAAGTGGCGTTGGCACTTCTCTCCAGTGAGGCGCAAAATTTAAAGGGCATTGATATTAAAATATTTAGAAAATTATTCATGTATGTACTTATAACAATCAAAGAAATGTTCAAATCTCACATACCTATTTAGTTGCTTTTACACTGATTGAAATGAAAGATTGCAAGCAGTACCAAATATTTGAGATTCAGTGAGAGCACTGGATATTAGAAATTGAGAGAAAGAAAAGGGAGAGGGAGAGAGGAGAAGAAGAAAAGGAGTAGGTTAAGAAAGCAGAGAGACAGACATAAAGAGGAGGTTAGAGATGTATGAATTCAGGAAAGACACATCGGATTAAGATGAGATTTTTTTTTTAATTCAAATTTCCATTTGCTGATGTGGCTTCCTGTGGATTGACTTAAACTAAAAAAAAAACTCAAAAGTTGGTCTCAACTGCACAACCGTTTTACACCTTTCAAGTATAAGAATCTGGAATAATATGACATTTATTGTTTACATCTCACCATCATTAAGTTTTTCTTTCGGCCCTGGCCTGGCCCTGACTCTTGAGGGCAAGGTAAGGGGCCTAAGTGAAACCACTAAGGATGCCGAGGGCTTTTGCTCAACTTAGGCCCTACCTACATATGTGGGGTAGGGTAAGTGCTTACCCTGGCCCAGCCCGGGCGCAACCCTTTGACAGCCCTAGTTATTACCCAAGCATGATCTGCCATGATATTACTGCAGTAGTGTATTGCAACAATGACATGGTTTGCAATGCACGGCTAAGGAAAAGGCAAAACTTACAATGACAGTTGTCACAATGGCTTTCACCTCCCCCCTATGTGCCATGGTCAAATCCACAAAGCTCTTTGCAATACTCTCGATGTGTCTCAGCCTCCCATTCTCAGCCAAAACAGCTATGCAAATACACCAGTACAAGCACAAGTGAGGACATTAAGCAAGAGACCCTTAATAAAATAAAGCAAGCATCTCAGGCCAAGAAAATTGCACGTCCATATAACTAGTATACCAACGTGAACATCATGACTTTCCAGTAATAGAATAAGTATCAATCACTTGAACACACAGTAAGTACTTACAAATAAATCTAAAAGAATTACCTTTCAAAAAAAAAAAAACATCTAAAAGAGTTCCAGGACAAGCATCCCTTGCGAGATCAACAAAACAAGGAAGGAAATAGTCTAGGACTCTAGATGTTGGTATAAAGAAATGTAGATATGTAATGTTCTTTTCAGCTTTGACACCCGGATACATCAAAATAAGAAATAGATTTGTGTCATATAGTATCAAATACTTCAGATTTGTAAAGTTCAAGTGCCTGCTGTATCTGGGCAACATAGTATCGGTGAAGACGCAGGAAGGCAAAATAAAGTAATAAACTGAAGGGAAATATTCAACTGCATCCATCCCTCACCATTTTGGTAAGGGACACTCCCCTTTTGGAAAGTGTCAAGTACAAAAAGGGAGTGTCAAGTACATAGGACTCCCCTTTTTGTGCTTGACACTTCCCAAAAGGGGAGTGTCCCTCACCATTTTGGTGAGGGATGGATGCACTTGAATACTCCCCTAAACTGAATGTAGATCTAATATGAGAATAATGGGCAGTTCAGCACAGGTTCTAATTCTGCACAGTTATAAGACATCTTGGAAAAAACCAGTGCTGCGATCTTGAAAGACCAGATAATGGACAAAATTAAAAGATTAAAATGAAAAAGGAACTTGAACTGTGGTTAGATGGAAAACATCTTCTCGTTGGAGTTTTTTTAATCCACAGAAAATGACACAATACGCGGAAGCACAATTTGACTGATTGTGAGCCCAAAACACCCAGATCTTTAATCCAATGGAAAGTCCACTCGACCAAGAAAATAGTAGAAATTCACTTAACCAATGATTGAGAAATTCCACCGTTGATCTTCAATACAATGGAGACGTCTCAAACCAGTGGAGAAGATTAAAAAAAAAGGTGCCAGAATTATAAAAAAAAAAAAACCCAAAACCACCATGATCGTTCCTCACAATTGCTTATATAGTGTTTAAAACTTATAAAACCCTAAGACCCAATATTACCTTGAATTTGATTTAATCACAAATCACATGAAGCCTTAATCTCTAAGAATCCTAAGATACACAAAAGAGGAAAGTGTAAACCCAAAAAGCTGAAGAAGTCCCAAAGTTGCTGGTTTCAAGGCTACGGACACAAACCTACTAAATAGGAGCTCATTTACAACTCAAATAAGAAAGCAGTAATCATAAATGGCTAAAATGTAGGAAGGAACCCAAACTTTAAAGAGGTTGTCCGCAGACTTCATTGCTCGAGATGTGCTTTAGGAGCTGTGGGCCCCATATGACTCAATGTATATCTTATGCCGATTTGTTTGGACGGGAATCATGACTCTCGCTCTCTCTCATATGGATGGGAATCACCATCAACTTATCTTATCCCTAGCCCATCAATTTGGGTCATATTATTGCTCTAACTTATAAAAAAAGTCTATCCATTCCAAAAGTGCATTAATTTGATGAGAATCATCATCATTAACTTAGACATAGCCCATCAATTTTGGGTCAGATCATCTCTTTAACTTCAAATAAATAAAAAGAGTCCACATGTCTCAAAAGTTTATGAATGGAAAGATCATCATCAATTCTTCATCATCTACTTAGGAAGGAGAATCAGCATCATCTATTTACATTTCAGGTCAGATTATTGCTATCTATTCAAAATAAATAAATAAATAAAACAAAAGGGACAAGATATCAACACCACCACCATCCTTTCAGCCTTGACAAGTGTGTGCACGCGCGTGAATGTGTGCATGTACACTGCATTAGGTAAGCAAAAAGGACAGAAGGCACAAGATATCAACACCACGACAGTCCTTGCAACCTTATGCATCTAAGGCCACCTTCACGAATTCCTAGTTAAAAAATTGAGTGAATACAGACATGCAAGGATGAGATACCAACATATTGGTTATGCAGGAAAAATCAAGAAAAAAAAAAAGAAAAAAGAAATTAAACCTCGAAAAGCATAGAGGTTCCTCACACAAAAGAAAGATTGGGAGATGAGGCAGCGTGAAGATGTGCATGAAATAATAGAGTTTTCTCATTCACTAGACACATTAGTAATTTCAATGTGCACCACTGTGCAGTTTTTTCTCCATAGAATCAAATTAACAGAAAAAGGATACACATATAGTCACAGAAGAAAGTATGGTTCCACAAGCCACACCAGCCAATACCTATAAAATTCTTCATCACATCAGAAAATCCAGCTTCAGAAAATATCTCCTGAACAGCCTTGACTCTGGTCTTCCCAGGCACAGATAAATCCTTTATGAACTGTGTAAACAAGGGACTCTTCTTGGAAGCCTCAACAAGGTCAAGAATCTCAGATTCAACCTTGTCCAACAAATTACCTTTTGCTGCCACCAGGAATAAAGCAGAGGCATAGTTTCCAGATCCTCCAAACAATGCCAGAGGTACCTGACACATTATGAAGAACCACCATCCCAAAATCAACATATGCAAATACAGGTGATCAAATCATTTTAAGCATATAAAACAGAAGAAACTTCCAAGAAATTAAATAAAAATGAAGACACGCATTGATCAGTAAATTTAGCTAGGAAAGCAAACACAATTCTGAATTTTTTTTTAGCAGTTCAGATGATGAACTATAGAAAGAAGAGTCTCAAGAAGACATACACAAGCATCCTATAAGAACGATCATGTGATGACTGAATTTATTCATATTATGAAAGGAACATGAGAATTGATCTCTTGAACGCAAGAATACAGGTGGGCCAGCTCTGTGGGTGTGTGTAGAGAGGGGTAGCCTAGAAAATAAAAGTTAACCCTTCAAAAAAAATACAGGTGAGCCAGCTCTGTGGGTGTGTAGAGAGGAGTAGCCTTAGAAAATAAAAGTTAACCCTTCAAAAAAAAAAAGAAAAAAAATGATGTCATGAAATCGGGACATGAATCATGATCCTAAGTTATCACCAGTCTAGAAGCTATGTTAGATTGATCTCTTGAACTCAAGAACACAGGTGGGCCAGCTCTGTGGGTGTGTGTAGAGAGGGGTAGCCTAGAAAATAAAAGTTAACCCTTCAAAAAAAAAATACACGTGAGCCAGCTCTGTGGGTGTGTAGAGAGGGGTAGCCTTAGAAAACAAAAGTTAACCCTTCAAAAAAAAAAAAAATGATGTCATGAAATCAGGACATGAATCATGATCCTAGGTCATCACCAGTCTAAAAGCTATGTTAGATTGATCTCTTGAACTCAAGAATACAGGTGGGCCAGCTCTGTGGGTGTGTGTAGAGAGGGGTAGGCTAGAAAATAAAAGTTAACCCTTCAAAAAAAATACAGGTGAGCCAGCTCTGTGGGTGTGTAGAGAGGGGTAGCCTTAGAAAATAAAAGTTAACCCTTCAAAAAAAAAAAAAAAATGACGCCATGAAATCGGGACATGAATCATGATCCTAGGTTATCACCAGTCTAGAAGCTATGTTAGTTTCCCGACATATGAAGAGTTTATTTCGGTGAGCACCCATAACAAAGATGGTTTCCCTCTTGCATCTTTTCAAGAGTTTCAAGCTACAGCTAAGCTGACATGCTTTAGAAAACATTCCATTTTTTTTTAATTAATAAATTATTCCAGATCTCTCTTTTGGCTAAATGACTTGGCGTTTTTAGGAGAAGTTTTATGGTGGAAATTGACAAGGGCAGGATTTGTTGCCTCCAAAAATGGTTGGTTTTGTTAAGCAGTTCCTGACCGCAGTGATAGAAGAACCTAAGACATATCTACATTGATGGAAGATTTTAAAAGACATAATTGGGTCATGAAGGCAAACTGCAAGAATGGCAGGAAATATTAGTTTTTGGGAGTATATGTGGATTAATAGTACACCTCTTAAAAGTGTTTTCCCTTCCATTTTCAATGTTACTACACATAAGAAGGAATCCATATAATGAGGGGAAAAAATTTATCGGACCATCAATTATCATTGCCACACAAAAGCTATAATTTTTACCCAATATGGTAACAATAAATTTTTAACCTAACAAAAATAATATACAGAACCCACCAGCTATTCCACATACAATATTTGCAGCGATGAATGAGCAAATGAACATTGGTGGTGTAACTTGGGAAAGAATCGCAAAAAAAAAAAGAGCTCACTTTTAAATCACATTCTTTGGCACGATAAACAGCAATATGTCTACCATTTAGAGAAATTTGACTACCCATGAAAGCCTGCTTTTTTGGGTTGGCTGCTTTCAGTTGCATTATATCATAAGGTGAGATTTTATGACATGCTTTTCTTTGTCAATAGGATGATCTTCTCCTCAGTTGCTGTAATGAGGCCCCTCAAATATTGTGAAAGTCATTTCACTCACATCTTACATTTGCTGTTGGTATTTCCCATTAAGTTTGAATATCTCTTCAGTATGTGGTCTGTCTGCAGAGAAAGGTTGCCTCAATGACAAAAAAAAGATTGTTATGACATGGTACCACACGCAGGGAAGATTTTCCGCTGGGAACGGTTCGCAGCCCACTATATGCACACATCTCATCTCGTCCATCTATTTGATTGGACAGTGAAAAATCGAAGCTTAGCATTGTAAAAGACTTTCAAGTCAAAACATGAGAGTAAACATCCCAAATTTGGAACGACAGACAAACAAACAAATACAATTGTCATTTTGAGAGTAGTAAAATAAACATGAATTTTCAGCATCAACACAAATGCGCAGCAGTACCAGTGTATCATCGAAGAGCTATGAAAGAAGAATGTCTAAGTAACATCCCTCATTTACAGAAATGCAAAACATGTAGCGAAAAATGTTATCTTTTTTCACACAAAATGACAACTACATAAGAAATGGACACCGTTGCCGTTGTTGTACCTTAATTTTCGCTTCCTTTGAGCTTGACGCAGTTGCATAGCTCCTTGAGTTCTGTCAGGAAGGGGAAAATAAAGAAAGATCAACACTTGCAGCCAAACAAATAGTTGGGTGAAGAAATCCAATTTCAGTCTATGCTAACCCTAATTCATTCTGCAGGGGCATTGAGGGTGTGGAAAGGGATATATTTTGAAGATCTTACCATTACCTATGAAGAAGAAGAAGAAGAAGAAGAAGAAGACCTCTAGTTTTTGAGTTGATGAGGGGATTTTGTACCTCAAAAGAAGAGGGATTGAGATGGGCATCGATTCGTGGAGCGATCGATCTCTGGATCGAAACCGATTGAGCTGCAAGAATCTTGTGGAAGAGAGGAAGGCTGGATCTGAGACGATGTCCGGCCAACGCCATTGCAAAAACCCTAATAAATTTCGAGATGCTGGAAATGATGGAATGTAATTTGAGATTTGAGAACGAGATGGTATTGATATATTATTATTATTATGCGTTCCGTTACGTTCCGTTCCGAGTCCGACTCAACGCTGAGTGAGAGAGGTGAAGTGGGACATAAATCGAATCGATGGGCCCCACCGCAGACAACTAATACTGCGTTGGGCCCACTTGATCATTGAAGATGGAACATGGCCTTATGTTTTGTATTAATCATCATCATCATCAATTCTCTCTCAGTTTTTTGAGCCATCTACAATTCATGTTTTTTTTTCTCTATTACCCAAAAAGGAAATTTTAATCTTTTTTTTTTTTTTTTTCAGAGTGACACTCAGTTCTAGACAATAAAAAACTAATCCCCCCCCCCCCCCCAAGCATCGAGTAAATTAATGAGAGAAATTTTACCTGATCAATTAACTGTCAATGGAATTTTACAAGAGTGATTAGCCTATTGAAGATGGTGAAGGAGCAATACTATGAACTTAGAAGTATAAAATGTGGGCCCCATTATCGATTTATTTGACTGGGCACAGCTTTCAGTCTTGCAAATAAAGAACTAATAAGGGATTTTTATACAAAAGAAGATATATTATGTGAAAATTTAATAATTCACTGAGATCTAAAATTCTTTGCCAAAAAGTTGTTACTTGGTAAATACGAGAGAAGCACAGATTCTGCAAACAAAAATAATGATGTTTATAAATTTGGGAACTGTTGATTACGGTTATTAGGATCATATCCCCATCTTGGAAATCTCGGGGCATGATGCTTCGATCCTTTTGCATAATCAAAAGTAAGTTCTAATTACAAAATGATGCAGGACTTGTGCTAAATTGGGTTATTCAGGGTCAGATCCTTATCCCTGGCCCACATTGGTGTGTGATATGGGTGGTCCAAGTGCCATGATCCAACTGAGACATTAAGCTGAGTGCCAATCGTCAGTGGGACAGGTCCATCACATATACATCTCATCATGAATTGGGCGGGGTCATTTGATCTGATGATTATATCAGGCCCAAGGAAATGGAGCCCAACTCAACCGAAGACTCCACTGTCGAACACTTTTTTTTTTTTTTTTGCCCTGATCTATCTTACTGTGAAATACATTCTTTATCTTTAAAGCTGAATAGCGGTTAGAAAGCAGTTATACAAAAAGTCAAACTCCGTGCGATACACGGTTTAATTTCATATCTATTAAATGGTTAATTATAATTTATATTTGAAATAATTCCTCATTAATATTTAGGGTCCATTATCATTCAATGACTTTTTAATTATTTTTAGAGCATATATAAGTTGTTGAACATCGAAGACCTATAATTCTAATTAGGATCAGATGCTATAGTTAAAGAAGTAAGCAGTTTGTTTCTAGTACAATGATGAATTCCTAAGCACAATTAAGCAATCAACAAAGTATATATATTATACTTTACATGTCCAATTGTAGGCCTTGTTTATTACAGTACAACTATGAAGTTCATATTTATGAAAACTTGTAAATGAAGAGGCTAAATGGCAAAGATGTCGATGATGCTTGTGTTAATTTCGTAAAACTTCTTTGGTGAATCCTTTTCAAGTTGATGCAGTACATCCCGCTCTTTCATTTCCTGCATATATTTTAGGTAAATGATTAAACTACAAAAGTAATTAAATGGCATGTTCTGAAAGGTTAATAAAGCTTTAAAACCTTTGATCGCTAATGGTTCTAGAACTGTCAATGAATGGTTTAAACTATATAAATATATATATATATATAGGGATTTGATCCAGTGAGAACTGTTCTCACGGAGTCACCGTGAGAACTTTTTTGTAGGGCCCATTGAGTGTCTCATTTTGGGATGGGACTGGTGGGATTGAAATACCTATATGAGACCACCATGAATATCAAGTTTGGCACCAATCCCATTCTCCTAACCCATTCATCCATGACCGACAAACGCAGTTCATTCATATGAGTATATAGTCGATCCAACGGTCCAATTCATTCACATTGGTGCCAAACCTTGAAGCGTGTGTCAATCAAGGGGGTCCCTATCTATTGCAAGGTTTGGATTGGGTGATAGGTAGGCCCCACCCATAATTCTCACGGTTTGAACCGTGAGAACAGTTCTCTCCTGATCATTTCCCATATATATATAAAATGATGAGTCAGACCCAAATGACCCAACAAGTGATGGTGAGTCAGGTCCAGGTGATCCGGTCCAAGCCCAAATGACCCATTCCAGGATGATGGGTCAGGCCAAAGTAACTCGATCCGTGATCTGTTTAGTCCGTTGAGATCCGAGGCTTGCTTCACGAAGCCTCGCCACATCAAGGATACCACGTCGCTTCAGAAGAAGTCCTCTCCTTATCCGCTTTTACCAATTCGTGCGGAGAAGATCTCACCTGCCTCTACCTGCCTCGACCCTCGAGGGCAGCTCTAAGGCTCCAAAGAGACGTTGCATTAAAGTCATCCCCATCTGTTAGGGGAAGACTACAAATAGGAGAGCCGTCTCATCACTTGAGGGGCAATTGATATTTTTTCATTTTTCGACTCTTTTATTCTCCTAGCCTGTAATCCCTACTCATTGGATAAGTAAAATACCGCAGGCAACCTCTGCCTTTCTGAAGTGGACGTAGGTCATTTTGACCGAATCACTATAATCCTTTCTCTCTCCTCTTTAATTATTGAATTATTGCATTTAGCATTTATTACCCGACCGGTGGTGTCCGAAACCAATTTTGGCATCATCAGTTTGGTGCCGTCTGTGGGAAGAAAAAAAAATCAAATACTTTTGAAATTATGGTGATCAGCACGAGATCGGCAAGACGGGAGGATAATCCCACTCAAGATGGGCGCCCAACAGGCCCAGGCCCTTCCGGGCGTCCAAGCCCTTCCAGGCGCCCAGACTCCCCCAGGCGGAGAGAGGATGTTCCTCCACCGAATGATCCTACCCCAAATGCTCCTGCTCCCACTTCTCAACAAATGATGGAGACTATGCAGCAGCTGGTGACTCAAAACCAGCAGATCTTACAACTCATGCTCACGGGGTAAGGAGGAGCACAGTTTGGTGGAGTACCGCAGGAAGTACCACTCCCGAGGCATCCAGCTGCTCCACGACGGGGAGCACCTCACCTGGGCGCCCATCCCAATGGCGCCCGTAGAGGAGCACACCACCTGAGCGCCCATCCCTATGGCGCCCATGGTAGAGGAGCGCACCACTTGGGCGCCTATCCCCATGGCGCCCAGGGCCGGGGAGCACACTTGGGCTTCCATCCCCTTGGCGCCCAGGATCCCTCTGCTGGAGCTCCCCAAGTCGCCCCGCACGGGATACTCTTGGTCGATCCTCAAGGTCGCGCCCATCACGGAGTTCCTCCACCTCCCGGTGGAGCCCAGCTTGGAGGACCCCCACCTCTAGGTGGAGCGAATCATGGAGGACCCCCACCTCCAAGTGGAGCGAATCATGGAGGACTTCCACCTCCTCCCTCTATTTCTAATGGGGAGGATCCTCATTTCCAAGAGGGAGGAAGTGAGAATCATAGCATGGAAGATGGGAGTTATTTCCCTGGTCCGTCTAGGGAGCCCCACAATGGCTAAGAGGAAAAGATCAAAGAAATGCAGAATCAACAGGGCGATGTCTTCAACGCCATGAAGGCGCAGGGACCAGAGACTGTAGATCACCTAGTCGGGCGAACGGACACACCGCTCAAACCCGATGTGGCAAACTACCCACTTCCCCGGAAGTTCAAGATGCCGTCCATGGAGACCTTTGATGGAAGAAAAGATCCATTGGACCACCTGGAGACGTACAAAACAAAAATGCAGCTGCATAATATCCCTGATGAGATTATGTGCAGGGTATTCCCAGCCACACTAAAGGGTTCTGCCCGCCTGTGGTTTGTCAGTCTCGCCCCAGCCTCCATCGCCACCTTTGGGGAGTTGAGCAAGTCCTTCGTGTCACATTTCATCGGAGGACGCCGCCACCAAAAGCCTGCCACACACCTGCTCGGCATAAAGCAGGATACAAATGAAAGCCTCAAGAGTTACCTCACTCGTTTTAACGAGGAGGTACTTCAAATTGAAGAACCCGACGACAAGGTGTCCATGACAGCCTTCCTCGGAGGTCTCCGCTCATCGAGCTTCCTTTTCTCAGTGATGAAACGCCTGCCAAAAAGCATGCCGGAGCTACTAGTAAAGGCTCAGAAGTATATAAATGCTGAAGATACCACAAGGGCCAGGCGAGGGGAGTCCTCCAGAGCAATCGACAACGGGAAGGGGCGAGACAGAGAGGAAAGGAAGGATACAAGCAATAAGCGAAGCATGACAGAGAGGCTACTTGTCAGAGACCAACTCGGTCTTGCTCCGCAGAAAGACAGACAAGCATTCACTCCTCGCAATGCAGCGGTTGAACACATTACCAGGGAATGCGGAATTGTTGAAGAGGTATTACCAGTAATACCATAAGAGAGTCAAAGTAGTGAGGGTTTAGGGGCTTGATTTTTTCAACTTTGTTTCGATTAATGTTGTTTAGCACTAAACAATGGATTAATAAATTTTATCAGTACTACAAATTGTTTAGAAAAAAAGTCCCATGCCCTCTAATCACTCTCAAAGTTGTCCTCGGCATCACCATCATCATCGACATCATCAGAGCTGCCACTACAATCACAAGCGCTTCAGTCGGCACGAAGCCTAAGAGGTCAATATCTGGGAAAGCAGTTCTCTCATGTACCGCTCCAATCACTGTCTCCACAACGGTCTCTCTGAGCATCACCCTCTCACGGGTCTGTACAAGCTCAGCCTCATTGAGCGAAGCCCTCTCACGGGTCTTCAGAAGCTCACCTCATTGAGCGAAGCCCTCTCGCGGGTCTTCAAAAGCTCACCTTATTGAGCGAAGCCCTCTTGCGGGTCTTCACAAGCTCAGCTTCACTGAGCGAAGCCCTCTCAAGGTCCTTCACAAGCTCAGCCTCAGCCTTGGCTGCCCTCTCTTAGGCTGCTAAGAGTTCGGTCTCAAGCCTGGTCGCCCTCTCGCGGGCCGCCGAAAGATCAACCTCGGAAGCCCTTCCAGCTAGGGCAGCCCTCTCCTCAGCCTGAGAAGCTCTCTCATTTTCTGCGCTGCAGCGACTATGCCCGCGCCCGCTACTGCAGCCTAGGATCTGGAGCATTCTTTCTAGCAAGTTGCGGGCTCATCTTCTTCTTCTGGGATGACCCATCAGAAGTTACCGAGGGGCAGAGTCCAGATACTCGGAGTTGGAATTTACATATGCTTAGGGGGAGACAAATGAGCCTACCAATTTGTAGGATGCCAAAAGTTTCCAAAACTTTATATCATGCGCTTCGCAAAGGGGGTCCGGGGGTGTCCCCCAGCGGGGGTCGAGCTACCCAGTCGGCTCACGGTGGCCCAGGGGGTAGCGCTGCCCCCGAAACAAAAATATCAAAACAGATCTGAAATAGAAACTGTCATGCCGTACCAGGGGACTCCCTCCTCAGTCTTAGGCGCCCAAACCACTCTCCCTCGGGCGCCCAGGCCCTAAGTTCCCCGGGCGCCCAGGCCTTCACTCCCCCGGGCGCCCAAGTCCCCCGGGCGCCCAGGCCTTCACTCCCACGGGCGCCCAGGCCCTCACTCCCCCGGGCGCCCAAGCTTGCCCAGACCATAATAAAACCAGAAGAGAGGAAAAAGATTTTCGAGGGAGAAGAGACCTGAATCTACCAAATGCCCTCCTTTCAAAAATTATTTGTGCACGGGGCATTGAGGGGCAAATGATGAGTCAGGCCCAAATGACCCAACAAGTGATGGTGAGTCAGGTCGAGGTGATCCGATCCAAGCCCAAGTGACCCATTCCAGGATGATGGGTCAGGCCAAAGTAACTCGATTCTTGATCTGTTTAGTCCGTTGAGATCCGAGGCTTGCTTCACGAAGTCTCGCCACGTCAAGGATACCACGTCGCTTCGAAAGAAGTCCTCTCCTTACTAGGGGTGATCAACCGGATTTCCGGTTCGGCCTAAAATGAAGGACCGGACCGGTCCAAGCCGTTCCGGTTGGACCACTTAAAGTGGTCCGGACCGGTTTCCTTTTTTGTTTTTTCATCTTTTTTTCAGTTTTTTTCGTTTTTTTTTTTTTTCATTCACCTCCCATCTAAAAAGTGGGCAAATGTCAAATGAATGAATGATGGGTTTTACAAATGGGTATTGGGTTCATGCCTCATGGGCTTATCAATATGAAAAAAAAAATTTATTTGAAGAAATGCGGTCCGGTCCGGTCCGGTCCGGTTTTGTGGTCCGGTCCGGTCTGCGGTCCGGTTCTGTGCAGCCCTACTCCTTACCCGCTTTTACCAATTCATGCGGAGAAGATCTCACCTGCCTCCACCTGCCTCGTCCCTCGAGGGCAGCTCTAAGGCTCCAAAGAGACGTTGCATTAAAGTCGTCCCCATCTGTTAGGGGAAGACTACAAATAGGAGAGCCCTCTCATCACTAGGGGGCAATTGATATTTTTCCATTTTTCGACTCTTGTATTCTCCTAGCCTGTAATCCCTGCTCATTGGAGAAGTAAAATACCACAGGCAACATCTGCCTTTCTGAAGTGGACGTAGGTCATTTTGACCGAACCACTATAATCCTTTCTCTCTCCTCTTTAATTATTAAATTATTGCATTTAGCATTTATTACTCGACCGGTGGTGTCCGAAACCAATTTTGACATCATCATAAATCATTAAAAATTTTCTTCTACATTGTTGTCATGTTCACCTCTATAATTTCCCAGTGTGATAGGTCAGTCACCGGATGAAGCTTTTGAATCTTCCACTGTTGTTTCTGTTTTTCACAAACGTGCCTCAATTATAAGCTTGATTCTTGAAAAAAAAAAAAAAGGTTTAGAAAAAAGTAATCTGGAATCTGGGTAAAAATATATCTATATATATATATATATATCAATATTTGGAATATTAGTAGTTTTTAGATTATCATACCTTTTTCGTCTTTGATTCCTGAGCCATTTAAATAGCAGGACAGACATGAGGCATAGGTCCAATTCAAAGGCCCAAAACAACCCAAATGTACCCCAATATGCACCCTAATTACAACACATACGAGAACAACTGCACCATTGAATACGATTAGGGACCAAGTGGAGGAGGATTCATTAAAAAGTCTCACTGAAATTGGAGGATCTTTTTGGCTGTGCAAAAAAAAAAAAAGTCCCCTAATTGAAATTTGCCCACTTCGCAATTCATGGTGTGCCCTTCTTCTATAGCCCCGAAGGGAGGTTTTTTTGGTATGAATTTGTTTAGGTTCTCTTATATCAAGAAAAACGTCAGAAAATCTTGAATATTGAGTTTAGCATTTGGATATAGTCATATAGAGTTTGAGGATGATTAAACTCAGTAGGACAATTGTAAAATGTTCAAACGTTAATTGAAGTTGCTTTTTACTCCTTGATGCCTCAAAAGTAGGGGTGCACGGCGGGCGGCTTGGGCGGCTTTGTTTTACGGCGGTTTGCAAAAAATAGAAACCGTAACTGCCCAAAGTATAGGCGGTTTGGGCGGTTTTTTTAGCGGGCGACTTGGGCGACATGTTGGGCGGTTTGGTATTTGTACCTATCTCTCTCTTTTTTTATTTCTAATAGAATGTAACTAAAGTTTCAAAGTACTTAACATAAATAATTAAAATTAAACATGATTTTTAATAAAAGCCAATAATTAGTAATAAAAAAATTTTCAACTAATTATATCAATGTAAAATTAAAGTCCAAAGGCATCACCAAAATTAAAAAATACAACTACTTATATAATTTAACGTCCAAAAGTAAAAAATCTAACAAAGAAACATCTAAATTCGAAAATTCAATGTCTAAATTTCAATAAATAAACCTCCAAATTTCAAAATTCAATGTCCAAATGCTAAAAGAAATTCAAAATCTAAACTTCAAGTTTGTAAAGATCGATATATAATTTGAAGCAATCCTGCAACAACAAAAAAAAAAAAAAATCATAATTAGAATAATAATTGATAAAAGATAATAAACATCAATGTTTAGTTTAGTGATAAAATTGTAAGGTCGTCAAACTTTCATACAATAGAATCTAGACTTGTATTGGATTGCACTAGGATTTGGAGTAGAAGTGTTATCCATAAAGAATAGATGAAGAGTTTTTTTTTTTTTTTAATAATGAGCGGACGGGGCGGTTTGAAACCGCCCACTCAAATGTCAAACCGTAACCGCCCGTTCATTAATATGGATTGAAACCGCCCCTCCCGCCTAAAGGCGGTTTTGATGTATATCCACTTATAGCGGGGCTGAGCGGGGCGGGGCGAGTTACGGTTATTTTTTTACAGCCCTACTCAAAAGTGGAAAATATGTATGCAAACATTTTAATTGCTATAAATTGTATTACTACATTGACTGCTTAATCAAATTTACCAAATAACAAAATCCGGTAAACCAATTTTGATTCTTAGGTTCCATAATTTGAAACCCGGTCCCAATGCCTTTTCCCCATAAAAATATTCTAATTGTATCTGGAAAATCAATTCAAATAAAAACATAAATTTGAAAGAAAGAAAAATTCAGATCTTTCTCCATCTGAACCTGGTTAATCTGAATCTCACCTACCTTTGTAGTTGTTTTTTAACTTGTTGATATGGAAGTGGTCAAATTCAGTACCAACTGTGAGAGAGGAAGTGAAGATTAGAAAGGGAGAGAAATGGAGAGAAAGAAAGAGGGGGAGAGAGACGAAGAAGAGATTAGAGAGAAAGGAGAGAGAGGAGGGCATAGAGGAGAAATAAAAGAATAATGATGAGCCGGTTCAAATTAGTTGAGGTAGTTTTTTTTTTTTTTTTACCTCAGCAATCTACTTTTAGGGTACCTATCAAACTGTTGTTCTTTCCCTTCAAAGCTGAACTAGTAAAACCCCTATGCACGGACCACGGAACCACCAAATGCACAGGTCTAGGTAAAGAAACACTATGCATTTGATCTTTTTATTTCCTTTTTTGGTCCTTGTTTCTTCTTGCAATTTAGGGAAATTTATAGAACTAAAATATTCAGGACAAATAGAAGTAGAGGACATACCTACTTTTCTGAATGCACATGGATAGAGGACATCATAATCACAACATTCTAATAACAATCTCTGAAATATGTTATTGACAACTATTACTTTACATGGGATCGATCCTCCGTTAGTATACAGACGACAAGACACATAGGATCCTCTGTTGGTATACAGACAAGACTGAAGGGGATGTTTGACAATTTGAGCCACGTCCACTCTCTGCTGCTTCTCATCCAATCGTGGAGATGCTTGAGAATGGAAGCTAGTTATTAGAAAAGCAGAAATATCTCTTACATTTAACCCATACCTGCAGCACCAACTCCAGCGGACTCCAGCGGCAATGAGCACAAGTTCTTGGGGAAGCAGAATATCATATCAAGTGGTTAATGTCAATTCTCCAGTACTGCACCCAGTAGATGCTTCTGTGTTTGTGGTCTGACCCCTTCCTGAACAAAAAAATCATTTATGTTGTCTCATGGATAACCAGTCAAGACAATCGGTTCACAAAATGAGTGATATTTTCTTGTATTACATGGTTCCCAAGGTTCTTACATGCACTAATGAGTTCATTAAAAAGTGAAAGCGAGGTAGGTAAACAGAGTTCATGGGAACTTTGCAGATCTAGGTAAGCAAGGAAGGATTGAATTACACTATAGCACTAGGTTAATTCTTCGTAGGCTCAACTCAAGAGGATGGCAAGGATGCAGCCATCCCATATTTTTGCCAACAGAGAGACAAAGCCACAACTCGTGAGCCTATTTTTCACGTAGAAACATCTTCGCACTACAACTTAAATGTCCTAGATGGGAAAGGAGATACTAATTTACACACACAGGAAAATCCACTAATAGCTAAGTGGTTAGGCATCTACCTCTCCACAGAAACAACCAAGGATTGATCCCCCATTGTGTTGCTAGGGGCTTAGGTATAGTGTTTGTGGGTGTGTTGGAATGCAAAATCTCTATTGGTTTGAGAACAATCTCTCTTTTATAATAGATTAATCTCAATCAAGGGACAATTACAGCTAATTATAACATCTAATGATCTCTTATAATACTATACAATATAGTCCAACAGGCATTTCGCAAAGCATCCTTATGTCGTGATACTCCTTGTACCACAGCAAAGTCTTCATGCTATGCACTTCTCATGCCTTCATAAAGATGTTGGCTATTTGATTATTAGATCAAACATAAGAACCAGCAAGTTACAAACAAACCCTCTAATAGATAAGAGGAGATGCCTCATTCTTCAAGAAAAACTGGATTAGATGAGACGTTATGGCTGCTTAGTTACCCCAGTAATAGAGGCATATAGGTTGGAACACAAAAACTCAATTCTCAAGTAATGAATAAAGCCTAATCACTTCACAGGAGGCATGAGCCGTAACCAACTACTCTAGCACTAGAGCTAGCTGCTCAAGTTTGTTTCTTACTTTTTTAGGTGACCGAGTTGCTAATAGAGCGCTGCACCAGAGTGTATATCAGTTCTAAATCTTGCCAAATCACGGTAACCAGCGACATC